>PVIC010005488.1:16031-57571 GCA_004025085.1 Thryonomys swinderianus
GCACTGTGGTATGCGGTGTTGATTGTTGGTGGGTGTGAGTCTCCACGCCCAGCATTATATGTGGTTACCAGGGACCGAACTCAGGTCCTTGCGCTTGCGAGGCAGGCGCCGGAACCACTGAGCTAACCCTCCGGCCCTAGTATGTTTAACTTTTAGGAGAACTACAGACCATTTTTCCAAAGAGATTGTACCATTTTACACCCCCACTGGCAGTATGTGAGGGTTTCAACTTCTCCATATTCTCTCCAACACTTGTTATTACCTTTTTTTTTGTGGAGGTGTTTTTGTTTTTCTTTTTTTTGTTGTTTGTTTGTTTTGTTTTGTTTTGTTTTGTTTTTTGTTTGGTTGGTTGGTTGGTTTTTATGGTGGTTTTTTTGGTTTTTTTGTTTTTTATTTTTGAGACAAGGTCTCGCTTTGTAGTTCAGGCTGGCCCAGAGCTCACTGTGTAGTCCAGGCAAGCCTCGAAGTCAGCAGTCCTCCTGTCTCTGCCTCCTGAGTGCTGGGATTATGGGCATAAGCCAACACACCTGGCATTACTTGTATTTTTGACTGTAGCTATTCTAATGAATGTAAAGTGCTATCTTATTGTGAGTTTGATTTGCTACTCCCTTATGACACATGGTGTTGATTTTTAATGTGCCTGTTGACCACTTTCATCTTCTCCTTTGAATAAATATCTATTTAGGACCGCTGCTTCCTTCTTATTTGGGCCGTTTGCCTTTGTATCATTGACTTAATAAGGGTTCTTCATATTCTCTAAATATAAACTCATCAGATATTTGACTTTAAAAAGACAGTTTCTCACCAGGCGTGGTGGCTCATGCCTGTAATCCCAACACTCAGAAGACAGAGACAGGAGGATTGCTGAGTCTGAGGCTTGCCAGAGCTACATAGTGAGCTCAGGGACAGCCTGAACTACAAAGCGAGACTCTGTCTAAAAAAAAAAAAAAAAAAGACAGTTTCTCATTCCATGGGTTGTCTTCAACTTCTTGACAGTACTTTTAAAACATGAAAGCTAACAATTTTCATTAAATCAAATGTATTTGGTTTTTGCACCCTCAGGTTGCCTCTACTTTTGATGCCACATCCAAAGAATCATTGTATAATCCAGTGTCATAGTTTGCCTGTTTTCTTCTAAGAGTTTTATAGGTCTCACATTGAGATCTTTGATCAATTTTCAGCTGTTTATATTGTGTTTTTCTATTTTTTAAGTGCTGTGATCTTGGTTATCATGCAAGCCTGAACAGAGCCTTAAGAACATATCTCTCTGCGGAGTACAACCTTGAAACCTCCAGACATGAAGGCTTGGACATTATTGAGAATGCGGTTGACAATTTGGAACCAAGGAGTGACAAGCAGAGATTCATGGAGATGTACCCAGCTGCATTCTGTCCACCAATGAAATTTGAATTTCAGTCTCATATGGGTGATGAGGTCAGTAACTAGTGATCCTAAAATTAATGAGTAGTCTTTTCATTTATATTTCTCCTCACTAGTTGTAATGCCACAGTTTTAAGAATTCCCAATTCTTTTCTCATCTACCCTTGTACAGGATCTCAGGGTAATACTATGCTAAAGTCAGCTACCACCACCTTTAAAAGCAGTGATTATTCACATGACAAACAGATTATGTGCTAATTTGCCCAGGTTATTCCAGAATAATTGGCAAGATCTTCCACCTTAAAACATGCAAATTTGAATTTTAAGAAAAGAACATTCTGATGACCCAATAGAATCTTTCTGAAGACTCTTTATAATATTGATTTGAAGATCTCTATACTGAAAAATATTGTAAATGGTAAGAAAACAGGGGGAGTGCAAAATATTTTTGAGATTCAGGTTGTTCCAAACTGGCAAAACAAGCATCAGAAATTACATACTGTGAACTGGAAGCTTAGCTCAGTGGCACAGCACTTTACTGGCAAGTGCAACGTCCTGAGTTTGATCACGAGTACATAGAGAGAGGTTATGTATTATTTCTTATATTCTTTATATTAATTTAGCTTTCATATTTTACAAAAACAAAGTTTGAGATAATTTTGAGTTATACGATAACTCGATATTATAATATTAAATAAATATTAAATGTTTAAATATTAAAACAACTATAAATAGTTGTTTATACTATGAGCAGAAAAACAAGAAAAACAAATACTGGAGCTTCTCTATACCACTTAAAGTCCTAAATTTTTAAAATAAAACTTCCATAAAATGTCCATTTTAACAAATTATAATGATAGTCTGTTATTAAAAGTAGATAGTCATAATATTCATAAAAGGTTTATTTAATCTAACTTTTTTTCTGAAACAATGAGAATTAAGATATACAAAATGGCTCCATGTCTATTCATTTTTGCTTGATAAATTGCTTTACTAAAAATACTAAGTATAGATCACACATCCCTAACCAAAAACCTGAATGCCCCAAAATCCAAAAACTTTCAGATTTTGGAGCATTTCATATTTAGGATTTTTAGAGTAGAGGTGCTTACCTGATGGAGACTATGTAAATATCCCCAAATCTGAAGAACTTTAAAATCTTAGATACTTCTGGTCCCATGCATTTCAGGTAAAGGAGAGGCAATCTATAGTTTTTATGTCAGTTGCACATGGAACTTCAGGAAACTAAATGAGTAGCTCATTCCACCCAGCATCATCCCTCCAAAACCCAGTGATTGCTGTTTTAATCCATTAGTGATGTGGTTAACACAGAATGCTAAAATATCACAGGCAAGTGACATGAGTTGCATGTTAATGGTTCACACTGTTATTATTATCATTATTATTTTAATGAAATGTGTCTACTGTCCTTATGGCCAATTTTGCCAGGGAATGGTGATCTCTGTGATGTTTCAGAAACCCCACCCCCCACCCCCACAACAGGAGCCAAGATATTTCTCTGTCAAGGAAAATGACAAAATTGTTTGGAAAATCCTTTAACTTTATCCCTAATTGAAATCATGTCCAAAATATTCTCTACCAAAACTTAATTTATATTGCCCCCTTTGGGCCGAAGATTTAGCTCACTGGTTCCAGCGCTGGTCCCTGGTTTGATCCCAGTAACCACACACAATACTGGGCAGAGTGGTTCATGCCCACTGGCAATCAGTAACACATACCACAAATGCTGGGTTTGGTGGCTCACGCCTGTAATCCCAGCACTCAGGAGGCAGAGGCAGGAGGATTGCTGAGTTCGAGGCTTGCCTAGGCTACATAGTGAGCTCAAGGCCAGCCTGAACTACAAAGTGAGACCCTGTCTCAAAATAAATAAATAAATAAAAATAAATTGCCCACTTTTTATTGTTCAGTTTTACTTTTTATCAGTGTATTTGTAGTACATAATGACCACACCCTCATGGGGAGCTGATATGTGTTCCTCTGCAGGTGGATGGTGAATCATACAGCTTGACTGATACCTGCCAGGGAAATCATTGTTCAGAATTGCTAGAAGTAGTCATGCATATTTTCTGAGTTTTACTACATACCAGAAATGTTCTGAATGCTTGGCATATTCTCATTTCATTCTCCCAACCCTATACTATAGGAAATCTTGTCCCCATTTTACAGATGAAGAAATGAAGTTTTATAGTTTATCATGGTTACCTGGCTAGTAGGTAGCAGAGCTGGAATTCAAGCACAGCCCACTGACTCTGGAGCACACCCCAACCAGCAAGCCCTGCTGCCTTTCTGCTCTGGACCATCCTTTGTACTCTGCCCTCCCAAAAGACCAGTAAGATTCTACCAGGAGACCTCAGCATAGGTGTACCATCTCAAAAACTTCCTGTTCTCTGAGCCGTGCTTCCTGAAAGCTGCTGTTCTCCATTACCCAAGCCAAGCAGTTGCATTCTGTGCTTGCCACTTAACATCCACATCCCTTGAAAACTGGAGTTCTGAGGCAACTGCTATAACCAAAGATGTATTGCAGTCGGGTTCAGTGTGACTCATGCAACATGGACAGAGGAAACCTCCAGAGGCTGGTCTGCTGGACATTTGTTGTAACTGTACTTTCTGTTTCTCCATCAGGTGTGTCAGGTCAGCGCCCAACAGCCAGTGCAGGCAGAGCTCATGCTCAGGTACCAACAGCTGCAGTCCCGACTTACCACACTCAAAATCGAGAATGAGGAGGTAAGCATGCTTCCTGCCCAACTGGTAACTGAGTTCTGATGCAGACTGGGAGACAGTCTCAGCAACCTAAGCATAGTGACCATCCTGAAGGAGGTCACTTGTCACCCACTCTCAGCTGTGAGGGTTCCCACAGTATTCTCCATATAGGTGAGAAAAGCAAAGGTTATACATTGAATAATGTTTTAACAAAGATTTATGGCATTACTATTTTCTTAATTTGTGTTTCCTACTAAAATTAGTTCATGAATTATTTAATTCACCATATGCATCAAAAAATTTAGCTTGTAGAACACAGTTCTGGCAGACAATTTAATCTAATCCTAACTTTTGAAATTAACACTTGTTTTGGGGGGGGTTGCCCCGTTTGTGCTTTGTTATTTTCTCTACATTTTGGTACTGAACGTGGCTTTATTCAATTAGTTCAGAATGCATATTTTGAAATAGTACTTGAATAAGAGTAAGAAAATGTTTATTTGCTGATACTCATATATTTAAAAGTCTAGAATATGAAATGTAAATTAGAAATATATGTTGAGCCAGGAAATAATTTTACAGTTCAGATGCCTGTTTCTGAAATTAGCTTAATTGGATCCACATTCTCCTAAAATAAAAAAAAAAAATGAGGGGCCGGAGATTTAGCTCAGTGGTTCTGGTGCCTGCCTCGCAAGCACAAGATCCTGAGTTCGATCCCAGTAACCACATACAATGCTGGGCATGGTGACTCACGCCCACCAACAATCAATACCACATACCAGAGTGCCAGGCGTGATGGCTGACACCTGTAATCCCAGCACTGGGGAGGCAGAGGCAGAAGGATTGCTGAGTTTGAGGCTTGCCTGGGCTCCATAGTGAGCTGAGGGCCAGCCTGAACTACAAAGTGAGACCCTGTCTCAAAAAAAAAAAAAAAATGAACTACAGTGTTTCTTGTATTCATCAAGGCTTTCAGTTGTAATTTATAAGAACCAATCAAACTTAAGTTTTAAAAGTAATTTATTGGTCAATATTTGTAGCAGCCCCAGACATCATTGAGTTTGTGGTAAATAATGTTTTTGGAAATATCTTCTCTCCCTTTTCCTTCCTCCCCACCCCCACTTTCTCCATCTATTTAAAGTAATGTCTTCGTGTGTGTTGGTAGGGTTTTGGAAATAGATCCATGCCTGCATGGTTCTTGTAGCTTGCCATCTAACCTCATCCATAGTCCTTAGCTTTGAAATAAGATGACTTCTTCTTTGGCTGAGCTTCATTAGTACATGCTTCTGGACCTAAATAGTCCAAAGCAGATGAGACTGGATCAGACAGGCCTAAACCAGTCCAGACTGTATCAAACCAGTTCAAACTGGACTAAGCAGGTCCAAACTGAATCAAACAATAAGCCAGTCCAGGCCGGATTATGTTAGTACAAACCAGGTGAGACCAGATCAAAATGGCTCAAGCCAGTCCTGACCAGATCAAACCAGTTCAGACAGGAGTGAATTGGTACAGACCAGATCAAACTGACTAAAACAGTACAGAATGGCCCAGTCCAGACTGGATCAAACTAGTCAAGACTGGCCCAAACCAGTCCAGACTATATGAAGCCAATCCAAACCAGACGAGGCCAGAAACTAGCCTAAACCAGATGAAGCTGCATCAAAAAAGATCCAACCTGGATAAAGCCAATTCATAAGGGTGAAAACAGTTCAGACCAAATCAAACCAGATGAAGCCAGAAACTAGCCCAAACCAGATGAAACTGGATCAAAAAAGATCCAACCTGGATAAAGCCAATTCATACAGGTGAAAACAATTCAGTCTAGACTGGATCAAACTGTCCAAATAGGATAAAGCTGATTTATGCCAGTTCAGACAGAATCACACCTGTCCAAAACAAATGAGGCTAGATCAAAGTGGTCCAGATGAGATCAAGCCAGTTCAAAACAGATTAAGCCAACTCACAGAGGAGTAAACCAGAACAGACCAGGTCAGAGCAAACCAGTTCAGACTAGACTAATCTGGTCCAGACCAGATCAAACCAATCTAAACAGATAAGGCTGGATTAAACCAGTTCTTAGAAGAGTGAATAGACCAGAATGAACCAGAATAAGCCAGGGCAAACTGTATCAAGCTAGTACAGACTGAATCAGGCTGTAATAAACCAGTCCAAACCAGATCAAGCCAGTCCAAACCAGATGAGGCTGGATCAAATGGTTCCAGAACAGACCAAACTGGTTGAGACAGGATTAGACCAGAGTAAATGAGTCCAGACTGCATCAGACTAGCCCAAATCAGATGAGACCAGATCAAACTGGCACAAACCAGTCCAGACTAGATCAAACCAGTCCAGATGTGCATCAGACTGGGCTAATCTGGCCCAGGCTGGATGAAACCATTCCAAACCAGATGAGGCCAAATCAAGCCATTCCAGACTGTATCAGACTGGTCCAGACTGGATCAGACCAGCTTAGACAGGAGTAAAGCAGTCCAGACTGGATCAAGCTAGTTCAAACCTGATCAGACTGGACTAAACCAGTCCAGACCAGTTCAAACTAATACAAACCAGATGAGACTGGATCAAATCAGCCCAGAACAGATCAAACCAATTCAGATCAGATCAAGCCAGTGAAGGCCAGCCCAAACCAGTCCAGACAGAATCAAACCAATTCAAACCAGACTAAACAGGTCCAGACTCTATGAACCTGGTCTAAACCAGATGAGGCAGGATCAAAAATGAACCAGATTGGATCAAGCTGTTTCATAATGGTTGAAACCAGTTCAGACTGGATCGACCCATTTCAGACAGGAGTAAGCCAGTCCAGATCAGATCAAACCAGAAGTGGCTGGTTCGAACCATTCTAGAACAGATCAAGCTGGTTCAGACTGGATCCGACTAGAATAAACCAGACCAGATCAAATTAGTACAAACTGGGTGAAAGCAGATCAAACCTGCCCAGAACAGTCCAGACCAGATCTAACGAGTTCATACTAAACTAAACCTCCAGACCAGATCAAGCTGGTCCAAACTGGATATGGCTAGATCAAACTGGTCCAGAACTGATCAAGCCAGAAATGAGTCTTTAATTTGCCGGCCTAGATATTATATCATTCATAGAGTCCTGTGATTGACAATCCCAGTGGACACAAGGTATTTCTAAAGACAATTTCCAAAATGAAAAAATGTGGAATAGAAATCAGAGCACACTCACTTTGACAAAGGACATTATCAAAATTCACTTTAAGGGCCAAAGATTTAGTTCAGTGGCGCTGCACCTTCCCTGCAAGTGCAAAAATCCAGAGTTCAATCTCCAGTACCAAAAATATTCACTTTCTTGCCCTGTTTCATTTTAATTTCACTTGAATGATTTTAGAGTGATGTGTTTCTAGGCCATTATAATTTGATCAAAACCCAACATAGCTTTCTGGCTTCCATTTTTGCTAGAGAAACTTAACCAAGATACAACTGATTGGATGATTTCTTTCTAGCAGTGTCCCACAAGCAAAGTACTTCCAAAAAAGAAAAGCTATTTCTCTCCTTGAGATAGTGTTTTAGAGCTTATGGTTTGGCTAGGTACCATAAGATACTCACCTGATATGACTTGTTGGATCTTGATAGATCTATCATTGTATGTCTCATGGCTTCCAATCTTTTTCAGGCATATCCTCCTGCTGTTTTACTTGGAAAATATTCTCTAAACTCTGTGAAAATAAAGTCCTATACCTAGTATAAAACTGGCAGCCCACAGATGGGTTTTTTGGCTTTCAGGATTTTGGCTTGAAAGAAAAAAAGCAAAGAAAGAAAATCCAACTCTAGATTTGTGTTGTTCCATAAAGTAAAAAGTGGGAGCAGCTGAATTCTACCCTGCTGTAGTCAGTCAACACGTCACTTTCTTCTGTCAAACTACTTATGCTACCTGTCTGGCTTCTTCCACCCTCTGAGTATATGCCATTTAGGTGAATGTTGCAAGGCCTAGCACCCTTACAAATTGATAAGAGACAGACGGTGCTTCTTGTGGGTTAATGTTTAAAAGCTTGCTCTGGAAGTAAGTGGCTGTCCTGACATTTCTTGCAAGCATGACTAATACTTTATGATTTGTTAGATATAGAATTTATCATAATAAAATGGCATTCCAAAGAAAGAATTTAAATCAGGTTTTTGACAATCAGGATATTTCATAGGTACTGAAGGAGGAAAAGATGTTTCAATATTTATCAAGATGCTATGGGAAAATAGAGTGGTTTAGACTTCACCTTTGTTCTCTTTGGGCAAGAGCTACCGATGCAAGTCACAGGCCTAGAGGCTCTGAGAGCCAAGTAAAGGAGTTCTGTTATGTAGATAGCTTATTTCAGGGCTTACATAGTTTCTGAGAGTCTTTGACATCTCAGGTATTTTGCCAGGTACAGACAATCCACAGTGAAGAGTCTCTGACTAGCATGAGAGACAGATTGTAATAAGTAATTTGCTTGAGAATAGTGTAGCTACCATCGCTGATCTACAGTCCTGTTGCCAGGGAGAAAAATCAGGAGCCAGTTGTAGACCCCCAAGGTCATGTTTCTGAGACTGACTCAGACATGCCCAGAGTGAAGTACACTTTACTAATCCCCTGGGTGCATCATAAACCAGTTCAATTGACAATCCAGTTTTACTGTCACACCTGTCTTCCACTGAGACACACATCTATATATTTTATTTCAAAGAAGCTTTAGCTCAGTGAAGAAAGGAACTAGATCTAGAGGAACCCAAAGGAAATGAAGATTTCCAGAAAGGGTGTAAAAGAAATAGGGCACCCCCGAGGAAATGGAAGTGCTTAAAATGACTGAGCAAAGAAACCACACTTTTCTGGCGTATGCTGAACGTTCTTTGGTATTCATGGTTTTGAAGGGACTGTGACTTCAACTTTTGCCTTTTACTCAGCAGCCTTCTTCTGACAGTCTCTTGTGGTCCAGGTACTATGTTAGTCACTGAAGACAAATTTATCTTCTATCCCTGATCTCAAATTGCTCCCACTATGAGTAGAAACATGGAATTCTAAGTAGTGTGACAGATGCTTATGACAAGGGGATTTGGGACAACTTCAGACCACAGTCAGTGTCAGGTTCATAGACAGAGGTTATACAATCAATTAGAATAGACTGCAGGAAAACAGGTTTTTCTGAGAGCCGACTGAAGGCAAAGCTTTTGTTCAGAGGCCTGGGAAAGGTTGCTGGTTTTCTTTCTTGGATTGAACTGTATTAATGCTGCATGAATTGTGTTCAAAAATCAGATCTCAGTATGTGTAAACACATTAAAGTCAGGCTCTTTAGTCAGTAGTCTGAATTCCTCTGTAATGATGATCCCTCCCCCCCAAAAAATTGCCTGGTAGCAAAGGCTGAGCTGTTTTCCTAGATCTGATCACACCTTAACCAAAACAGACAGGGCATCCGTATTCCCAGTAAAGAACACTGAGCAAGGGAAGGCCATGGCAAGATGCCATGACCTGTGCTGGCAGTAATCTGGTCTTTGGATGTGTGTGCAGGGAGGGGCAGGCCCTTTTCTGCTAATTTTTAATACATTTGAAATAATGTAGTGTTATATGATTGGAATACATACAAAGTAAGTGACAGTAGGGAAGAAAAGGAAGGGATGAGGGTCAGTGTCATAGCGCGATGAGTCTTACAGAATGAAATAGGCTGCATTCAACCTAAGGGGCATGGTACATAAAATGTGATGCGTGTTATGGCATGAGTTGTGTTCCCCCAAATTAATATGTTGAAGCTCTTACCCCCAATGACTCAGAATGTGATCTTCCTTGAAAAAAGGTCTTTACAGAGGTCATCAAATTACAGTGACCTCATTAGGGTGGACCCTAATCCAATGTGATCATACTCCTTAAGAATGGAGGAATTGGAACAGAATCATGGATATGAGAGAAAATGCTGTGAAAAGACCCAAGGAGAAAGTAACCATTTACAAACCAAAAGAGGGCTGGGACAGCTGCTTGCCTTCCAGTCCTCAGAAGGAATCAGCCTGGTCCAAACCTTGATCCTGACCATCCGGCTTCAGAAACAGATAACAAATTTCTGTTGTGTAAAGCCGCCGTGCCCATGGTGTGCTCTGGCACTCATACCACACGTCTGGGGGAGGAGACCACCTCAACAACTTCCTTGCTCTTCCCAAACATTATAACATCCTAGAACCAAAATGGCTGCAGAGCCATTTACAGAAGTCATCAGTCTACCATTATTTCTTTTCATCATACCTCAGAGGTTTGGCTACCTGGGCAGCTCCTCAGGGTAGTCCATTCTTTAGATATTTTCATGAATTTCTTGTCAAAACTTGGGCCCCTCCTTCTACTAAAGACAAATGCATTTTCCTGCTGCAGCTGAGGAGCACTGGGAGCCTTGTGCCAGCTGTTTCAGGTTTGCCTCATCACATCCCCTGTGGTTTGTTAGTGTGGCTGTGTGTGTCAGAGGTTTCTTCGCTGAGGGCATCCCATGGGATGAAGCAGAGTCCCAGCCCCAGTGGCTGGTCGCTGTGGTCATATCCTTTATTCTTCCATACTACCTCAAACTTAACCTTGACTACTTCTGAGAAGGAAGTTGAAAACACGAAGGAAAAACACTGTGGATCTTCACTCTTCGTGAGCAGGTTCTGTAGGGGTCTATGTAGTGATGCTGCCACCTCTAGTTGTTCTACCCCCGAAATGTGGGTCTAGTGAAACAGCCCTCTGGGCCCATCTGTTTCATAACTGAGTGAACATATACATTCAGTGTCAAATTCCAACAAATGTACTATTTTAAGACAAAGTATATATACTGATTCTTTTTAACCCATGATGATTTTTTGTTTTATTGGGTTTTATATACAAACCAAAGGTGTGGGAGGGTCTTCTTTCTATTTTTAGTTTGGGGAGCCTTCTGTTATCTTTGTTTTGTTACTCTGTTTTGATGGGAAATGTCAAGGCACCTTATCACATCTTACATAATTTTATTTATACACTCCACCAATATCTTAAGACTATTGTATACTTTTTGACTTTGTAAATCGCTTCAAGTTTTGCTGTGCCTTACTTAAAATATTTTTATTTTTATTTTTGCCACTTGCCAAAGAAAAGATCTTCCACTTTTGTTACATGAATGTTTTTTCAGGTGTGTCCAGTACTTCTCACTCCTGGTGTTACTTTCTCAGATCAAGTTCTCACAGTTGGGGGGGGGGGGCGGCGGGGGTACTGGGGATTGAACTCAGGCCCTTGTGCTTCCAAAGTAGGCACAGTACCACTTGAGCTAAATCCCCAGCCCCTAGTTCTCACAATCTTACACTAAGGCCTCCAGACTCAATCTTCCTACCTTTTGTTTCCTTCCCTTTTACCAGTTCAAGGATCTTCTTAAAATATACATCTGAACTGCCACTCCCATTCTTTGTAGACATCAGCATCTCCCTGTTGATTCTTAGTTAAGTGCAACTTATTAGGGCCTCAATGAGCACATGTCTCCTGTCTGCTGCACCCTCCCACTGTTTAGACACTGTACAAAACTACTTGGATCTGTACATGGCCAGTGTCTCTTCCTACTCTTTCTTCTATCTGGAAAATCTATTTTTTCCCAGTGAATCCCAACTCACCCTTCCATACGAATCCCAGAACTCCTTCTCAGTAGTGCCACACTGACCCCGTCAAACAACACAGCATACTCTCTATCCACTCTATCCAGCACTTCCTTACACATTGGTAAAGATTAAGAGTTGAGGGTTGGAGATTTAGGTCAGTCCAGGGATTTAGCTCAGTTAAAAAAAAAAAAAAAAGTTGAATTGTGTGAAGAAATAATAGTGTTTCATAGTATTTCAATTACTGTACATAGGCTTAAGTACAAGCTTTCATTTTCCTAATGTAAGTACAAAACTCACAAAGGTATAAAATAGTCAGATATCTACTGAAAGGGGCTGGAAATATAGCTCAAGTGGTACCCCACCTACCTTGGAAGCACAAAGACCAGAGTTTGATCCCCAGTACCAAAAAAAAGTTAAATATCTACTAAAATATTATCCATAAACTTAAAATAATGTATTATACAAAATCTTTTAATTTTGAAGTATTATTTCTCAGTCTCACTTTTTTGTGTTTTTTGTTTTGTTTTGTTTTGTTTTTGATACAGGGTCTTACTTTGTAATTCAGGATGGCCCTGAGCTCACCATGTAGCCCAGGCAAGCCTTAAACTCAGCAATCCTCCTGCCTCTGCTTCCCAAGTGCTAAGACTACAGGTGTGAGCCACCACACCTGGCAGTCCCACCCTTTTATTCACACTCTTCACATGAGTTTGATTAGTTTCTCAGTAACACATTCTGAACATGAAGCACACCAGACACACAATCTTCATATCTGTTTTACATATAGCACTTTTAAAAGTTGTGCATAATGCCATTGTTTGCAGTTTCACACAAGCCACAAGAACCCAGTTTACAATCTTGGATTTAATCTTCTAATCCAGTATAGAGACATATAATTATAATCTCCTTAAGCTATATTCATAGTCTTGATTTCCAAGCTAATATTTAATATGCTTTTCCTAAGAAAACCTACCCTTTGCATTTTGCATATTCCCAGAAATAATAGTCTATTAAATTTGTCTGGCCCCTTCTTTAGTAATCCCATCATAAGAACTTTTGAGTCATTCAACCTTGACTATTATTTCTTTCTAAAAACAATATGATATTGTTACAAAAAAAGAAAAAACAATTTAAAATTTTCCACTACCTGTAATGGTACATGGAATCACTCAAGATCTGTTCTGTTCTGTTCTGTTTTGTTTGAGATAGGGTTATGCCATGTGGTTCATCCTGGCCTTGAACTCACTATGTAGCCCAGGCTGGCCTCAAACTCATGGCAGTCCTCCTGCCTCACCTCCCAAATGTTGACATTACACACATGAGCCACCACCCCTAAGATTCAAGAAATTTGATTCTTCCATTCAAATCTTTCTCCAAGATCATGGGCATGGCCAACCCTGAAGCCCAAGGCACAGGGAACTGTATCTTCTCACAATGAGAAACTTCCAGTATTTCAAACAATAATAAAATCCAGTGCTTCTGATCTACCAGCACTGTCAGCAACTGAGGAAAATAAATATTCTCTTTGGAGTCTGGCCTCACTTTAGACCTCACATAACTGTATAAATGTTCAATGAAGAGGCAAAAAGCTATGAATAGTAGCTAAGAGAAATAATAGTACAGACCTACAGACTTCCAACTATTAGGCTTATCAGAAACAAACTCTCAAAGAACAAAAGAATAAAAGTCAACTTTTGATTTAAGCTGGGAACAATATGGAGATGAACCATTGAGGAATTCAAGAATGAAGATTTATAACAATTATGAATTCATTGAATGATTTTAGCATTAAACTAGACATACTTGAAGAGTGAGTTGTCAAAGTAGAAGACAAATTAGAAGAAAATAATCCAAGCATAATGTAGGAAATATGGAAAAGACAGAAAACTCAAAAGAGGAAAATAAGAGATAAAGACAGTCTAATGAAGTACAGTAACTGAACTCCCAGAACAATGATTAAAAAGAGTCAGTAGTTGAAATTACCAGTGCTTATAAAAAAATGCCTCAGATTTAAGTCCCAAACTAATTTCAGACAAAATGTACTTTTGATATCCTTACCTAGATACATCATCGTGAAACTGTAGAAACCTAAAGATGAATAGGAACTGGTAGAGCAACTAGAAAAGCAAGTAAATTTCATACTGACAGAGAATTTCTCACATAGCAAGAAGAAGCTGTAAGAAGAACAGAAATGCCAGGCAGGAGGAATATTTTCTGTAAATGAAGGCAAAATAAAAGATAGTTTCAAATCTAACAAAAATAGATTCATATAAAAGAATCTCTAAAGAATGCTCTTCAGATATAAGGAATGGACATCAAAGAACATCATAAATATATGAATAAATCTAAATGACTGCTGTTATACAAAACAACAGTAATGTCTTATTTGAATATATATAAATACACACAAACATATGATCTCCAGTTATAGTATATTATAAAATTGCATATCAGTCTAGGGTGAATAAACTTAAAATATTTTAAACTCTTTATATTGTGTAGGAGAAAGATAAAACTATTAATTTACATTAGACTTTTCTAGCCAAAGATGACACATGACCTTTGATTTTTAAAAAATGATAAGAAAGCTCCTCTAAAATAGAACAGTATCTGTGTGGCCATGTGCTAGGAAAATATTTTAAATAAGATACAAAGTGAATTGATCACAAAGGAAAGAACTGATGAGTTGATTACACTGAAAGTAGTAACTGTGTTCCTCTGTATATTAACAAAACAGTGCAAAGATTCAGTACAGAGTTGGAAATGAGATTTGTAACATGTGTAACTAAGGGACTCATATCCATATCTGCTAATCAGTAAGAAAAACCTCAACCCAGTGGGAAACTGAGCAAGAGATCTGAACAGAGTCTTCCCAATGGAGGAGATCGACGTTGCCAATGTATGATAATGTATTCCGTCTCATGCATCAGAAAAATGCATGTTGAAACCACAGTGAGACACCATGCACACCTACAGGGGTGTTGAAATTAAAAAGGTTAACAATACCGATTGTTGATGAGGGTGTGGAACAACAGGAATTCTCCTACCTGCTAGTGGAAATAAAACTACACCAGTCATTTTGGGGAAAGGTCAGTCATATCATATGAGCCGCAGTTACCTAAAACTAAAAAGAAGACATACCAGTAGTGAAAGGGATGAATTATGATATACTGTGACAATGACTATTCAGCAGTAAACTATTTTGCTAAAAAGCATGAATAAATTTCACTGAGGAAGAGAAAGAAGACAAAAATTGTACATGCTGTAAGATTCCACTCATGGAAAATACAGAAAGGACAAAGCTAACACATGATATTAGAAAACAAAATAATAGAAATAAGTTTGAGAGACAAGAAATCACACAAGAGTGCTTATAAGGTGCCATTTTCATCCAAGGTATATTCACTTTTTGATCATCCATCGAGCTATACACTCATGGTTTATGTACTTTTCTGTATATAGTTATGTTGCAATTAAAAAGGTTACCTACAGCATAAAAGTAATTATGAGGGACTCCAATGATCTCTGAGATTTCTAACAGCTCAAATATAGAGTGATACCCTCCTTAGGATTAAAGAAATTCTCCCTTTTGATTGGGTATATATAATATTTCTTACTCATATACTTTTGGCATGCATAATGATCACATCATACTGATTTCTTCCCTTCAGTCCTGCGATCCCATTGACCCATTTCTCTCCTCTGATAACTTCTGACCTTCTCGGGAGCTGGCCCCCTGTGAGTCATCACTGTTTGGTGGAGTGGGCTGACAATGATGAGTGTGTGCAAGATTCGTAAAACAACACACTCACCCGAGACATTCATTTCTTTTCCCAGGTCAAGAAAACGACGGAAGCCACCCTGCAGACAATACAAGATATGGTGACCATTGAAGACTACGATGTGTCCGAGTGCTTCCAGCACAGCCGCTCCACAGAATCGGTGAAGTCCACAGTCTCTGAGACCTACCTGAGTAAGCCCAGCATCGCCAAGAGAAGAGCAAACCAGCAGGAGACTGAGCAGTTCTACTTCATGGTGCGTCATTGTTCCGAGGCCCTCCTGACAGAAATCAGATCCGAGCTTCCCTGGGGCTGCTTCTGCAGCTGCCTCACAGTACTCAGAGGACTTGATTAAAACGAGGGCTCCTGGCCTCCTCAGAGTTCTGATTTAGTCAGTCTGGATAGTTTGGAGTCAATTTAGGAGTTAGAACTACTCTAAAAGGAGACTTAAGCTTTAACATACATGCACATAAGCAGGAGAGCTTATTAAAATTAGGTTCTGGTTGCCACAGGTCTGGGCAGGGAAGGGGCCCGCAGCTCTACTTGCCAGTGATGGCTGGTGCTGCTGTGCTACAGGTGCAGCATAGGTACCGGACTTCTAGGATCTAGAAGATAAAAGAGGCTAGACTTCAGATCTTGCATGAGAAATTCCTTAACATTGAATTGGTTTTTAAAACTAAAAATTGACCTTGCCTTTTGCAGAAACTCAGAGAATATTTGGAAGGTAGTAATCTCATCACAAAACTTCAAGCCAAACATGACTTGCTGCAAAGGACTCTTGGAGAAGGTCAGTTTATGTGGAATAGATGAGAAAATGAACTGGATCATGTAGTGTGTTGTGAACGTGCTCCATTAAGTGTATGAATCATGTGTTTGTAACAAGCAGAGACGGTACATGTTTAAATTTGGTTCTATCTGTGTCTGTTATAATGAATTTTTCTCCTTGGAACTACTTTCTTTTTAAGCGTGGTAATAAACTTGAGAAAGAATACTAAATCTGGGGAAGGCTGAGGAACTAAACCAGGGCTCATGAGGGATCTTTAGAGCATAATAATCCTAATAGGAAGAGAGTCTGGAGGAGCTGCCCCTGCTTCCGTGTTTGACCCTAGCCATGTTTTTCTTTCTCGTTTTGCGCTTCTCCACCCTCACCACCCTTCTTTGTTCTAATGAGCTAGTTTTTGTTGTTCCCTCTGTTACTTTTTGGACTCTAGAAACCAGCTAAACCAGTTTGGATGATTTGTTTTCTTTTCATAAGACATTGTTGGTAGTTGTAGTATAAACAAAATGCAGCACCTAGTAACAAAAACAATAGCAAGAGATTACACCTCTGTAAGATTTCTCTCTGTCCCAGTCCTTGTTCTTTTTTTTTTAGACCCAGTCTCACATTGTAGTTCAGACTGGCCCTGAGCTCACTATGTAGCTCAGGCAAACTTTGAACTCAGCAGTCCTCCTGCTTCTGCCTCCCGAGTGCTGGGATTACAGGCGTGAGCCACCATGCCCAGCATTGTTGTGTGCAGTTACTGGGGATCAAACCAAGGACCTTGCGCTTGCGAGGCACGCGCCAGAACCACAGAGCTAAATCTCCAGCCCCTGAGTTATATTCTTAAGTGGAGACTATTAATTCCTTTATTTTTATAAATGAGGAAATTGAGGGGGAAAGGGACTATAGGCAGGAGTATATAAATGCCATTGCCTCTCTTTTTGTCTTTATGAAATTTAAAAGATAAAAAACACAGGCAAAGTCCCTGTCTTAAATGCCGCTGAGCCTACAATTTTAATTGTACTTTATCCATACTAGATCCTGGTGGAAGTTACAGATAAATGAAAGAAAATACAGAAGAGGTGGGAAATGAGGTTTGAGTTAACTGGTCAAAAGGGCATCACCACCATTAAGACCTGAACTCTTGCCTCCTGTCATTTTGGAACCTTCCTTGCCTATATGACAGTGTTTCCTGTCTCTATCTTGTGGTTTCCTCCAAAGAATCCATCATTCTCAGACAATCTGATCACATGGGAAAAAGCATCACTTAAGTCTCCATGTCTTACACAGTTAAGATGGCCAGCAGCAAGCTCTGAGGCCACTGTTAGCTAAGAAGAAAAACCTATTCACAGCAGGGCCATAATGCATATGTCTCACTGCCAGGCAGCTCTGAACCACCGTGGTACATGCAAGACCATCTCATCAAGTGGTATGGGACAATCCCTCTGGTAGTATGAACCAGTGGGAATGTGTTAAACTGCTAACACATGTGTTTAAGAGACAGTAACCAGAAGCAATGTATGAATCTCCATTAAATTCTGAATCAAAAATCAAGCTATAAAAAATATCTTTGGCATAATGAAAAATATTAAATATAGATGATATTAAATGATATTGGTGATATAATGTTCATTTTCCTGTGTATGATTACGGTAGTATGTTATAAAGAATGCTCCCTCAAAGATCATAATGTCTACTTTCATATGATTTTAAGGAAAAAAGACACATATGGGGGAATAAAACCAATTTCATAAGCATTAATAATTAAGAAATCTAAATGAAGAGTACAAGGATGTTCCCTGCACTATTCTTTCAACTGTCCTATACATTTGAATTTTTCTTTGTATGAACACTTTATAAATTGGTTCCCCTTTTTTTTCTTTTTCCTTCATAGTACCATGTAAATTCTTTTTCTCCTTTTTTCACAAATGCCTCATATTTCCAGCAGTGACCTCAAGGTCAGTTGCCAGTCCCAAGGTATAAATTACCCAAAATGTAAAATAATACAGGCACAATTCCTTCCCTGCGTGGATACCACTTTAGAAACCTGGAGTTACAAGGATTAAGTAAAGGGTGCATCACACTTGGTGACATTTGGAGATGTATGTTAATAAGTTTAGGAGCCACGTTCTGAAACTTTTATGCTACTCATGCAACAAATTCTCTTACAGTTCCTAGAAATAAAGCTCCAACAGCTCATGTCATTTCACATGTTGTTCTTGGATAGGCCCATATTTTGGCCCATTTGCTGAAACCGTATGCCCAACTGTCTTTTGCTGTGTCCCTCTTTTGCTGTATAAAGCTCTACTGCACCTTATAAACTCTGAGCCAGGATCCCCTTATCTTGTAATTTCTTTCAGTGAGCTCTGGTGTGCTAGTGACACAGTTGTGTTAAGTGCTCGAGACCTTCACTGAACTCGGTTTTATTCTGCAGCAGGAACTGGATGGCTGCATGTGGTGGCAGTTATCCACACGGGCCGTGACCCCAGTTGCAGACCCTTCTGTCCCCAGCCCTGGCACTCTCACGGGCTTGGCAGCACACAAGGTGCTGGTCGCTGCCTGGTTATGACACTCTGAGAAAAGGTGGAGACAAGCCCTGCCTTTGACCGTTGTGAGCTGCTGGGTTTTTACACAGCCCTCTCCACATTAACAGGCTTCCACCAAAGGAGACTAGGAGAGTTAATGGCTCCTGGCCCGTGGTAAAGCAATCCAGTGGTGAGCCCCTTAGGAAAGAATCCAAGCCCGTATTTGGTTAAATAAGGTTAGCAGTATAGGATTTAATGGTGTGTTTGGGGACAGTCTTGAGTTTTTAGATGGAAATCACCTCACTAAACAATACTGTACTCATTGCTGCAAAAACTGACTTCACAGTAAAACAAATAGAGCCTAACCCAGGGATTTAGCAGTTGATCATACACAGCTGAAACTGTAACTACAGACATGTGTTTGGCCTGTCTTACTGCTCACTCTTGGCAGGCTACCAGTGGCCCAGTGAGCTCTTTGATTTACAGCGTTGTGAAGCAACTACATCAGGCTCTTAAAGCAACACTGCCGAAATTCAAAACTTTAAGAGTTTGATATTACTGAAATAGAAACACAGAATGAACCATTAAACTGTATTCATCCTCATCCTCTTCATCCCTCTACAACACTGTTATATCTTTCTGTGGTGTCACATTTTAAAATTTAAGTTAAACTGGGGCCGGAGATTTAGCTCAGTGATTCCGGCACCTGCCTCGCAAGCACAAGGTCCTGAGTTCGATTCCCAGTAACCACATACAATGCTGGGCATGGTGACTCACGCCCACCAGCAATCAGTACTACATATCACAGTGCCGGGCGTGGTGGCTCACGCCTGTAATCCCAGCACTCAGGAGGCAGAGGCAGGAGGATTGCTGAGTTTGAGGTTTGCCTGGGCTACACAGTGAGCTCAGGGCCAGTCTGAAGTACTAAGCGAGACCCTGTCTCAAAAAAAAAAAAAAAATTAGGTTAAACTGACCCCACAAATGAGAGATATACATAACCCTGGGGCATGGAAGACTATTTTTCATTTTCAGTAATGAGCTTAATGTTCACATTAGCTTCTTTGAATGTACCATTTGGAGTTCAGAAGATGTAAATATCTGTGTAATTTTACTAAACACAGAAAATCCTGACAATAAGAGCTGAGCTCCATATTACATTTTTCCTTGCCCTGATCATGAAGTCCCCGACAAAGAAATTAAATAGGTTTTCTTCACACAACGCCTTGTCAGTCTTTGAATAGCAATACAAACAGTCAATAAAATTACCTTAGGAGAAAAAAAGAGGAAGAAGCTGATTGTGAATAATTATTCTTTTTAGAAAACCAGTGCAGTCATTTGTATGTTTTTGTGTTTGCTTTTGTTTTTTGAGACAGGGTCTCCCTTTGTAATTCAGGTTGGATCTGAGCTCACTATGTTGCCCAGGCTAGCCTCGAACTCACAGCAATCCTCTTGCCTCTGCTTCCCGAGTGCTGGGATTATGGGCCTGAGCCACTACACCCAGTATTGTGTTGTGTGGTACTGAGGATTGAACTTGGGACCTTGCACTTGTGAGGCAGGTGCCAGAACCACTGAGCTAAATCCCCTATCCTAGTCATTGGTATTTTAAGAGAAAGGGCTGAAAAGTAAAGCCAAAAGTCCTCATAGATCATTCATTAGGGATCAAATCCAACATTTCTATCTAACTGAAGTTGTTTACATTTTTAATTTCTAACTTTTTTCTCAAGATGGCCCAAACTTTTATTATTTTCTATAGAAATAAAATTCATTTAAGTGCAAAAAATAATTCATATCATAATTCTGAAGTAAAATGTTAAGAATAGTTGAGCCTGATGTTGTACCAAGAACAAGTTAATCATGGGTCACTTTTTCCTCCAAATGGCTTATGTGTATGGGGGGGATCTTTTGTTTTTAATTATGAAATAAGCTCCCAAAGAAAGTAATTGAAATCTAATTCTCAGACTTTTCCCATTTCCCTGGAAAGGAGAGTCATCTAGCCTTGTGTGTTACTGCTCTGTTAATGATCGTACTGATTAAAAAATAAAGCCTCATTTGTCAGTTAAGACACAGGACTATTAACTGAAAAAAATACTAGTTGTGCTTTGAATGATAGTACTTGCAAATCTTGCTCTTGGTTTATTATTCAAAATGTATCTTTTATAGGTTTTTTTAGTTTTTATCATACTACTGACCATATGGAATAAAATTATTTAAAACCAATTTATGTATCTTTTTCTAAATCTAAGGAATAATTGGTTGAGATTTTTTTAACAAAAATAGTATAACTTCTAAATTATAAAATATTTTGTTTGTAAGGAATTATCATTAGCTTCATTATCTTTAAAGCAATTAACCTATTATTCCTTTAAATGTATAGATACTTAATAATTTACATATTCATGTAATTTAGTAAACTTATTATCTGCTGTCCCTGGTTTAATACATAAATATTAATCAAATACCTTATGTTACTTGTTCTCCAAAAGTAAGTAATAAAAAGAAAGCCTCTGTGGCAGCCTGGGAGTGTTCATCCACTGTATCCCACAAGCCAGCTTTACCTTTGGTTATTACACTGCTCTTGCCTGGAAGTCTGAATTTCAAGTTCTGATACAATGCAGTGGGCTCACCTATTTGTGCTGCCATGTGACCTTCCACTATCAGCTGTATGTTCAAGCTCTTTCAGGACAACACCAGCATTTTGCAAACAAATCAGCTGAATAATTCAAGTCTCCCACACCTCTTCTTATTCCTTTACCCTGAATCTAAGAAAGACCATACAGCAGCCAGTGACACATGTATACTTAAAATTAGTGCAGACTGTGAGAGTGCTATAAAAATTCCACCCTGTTATTTAAAGCAACTCAAGAAGCCCAAATGTTTAAAAGCAGCTCATTTTTTAAATGACAGAATTCTATGTAAGGCTTTTAGCTTACAAGTTGTTGGAACATAGTATTATTTAATGTCCTCGTACAATATTATCTGCAAATGTCATTCCCGACTGTCGAATATAGCTTCTCTCCCAGTCCCCTGATTTCATATCATAGAAAGAATACCAATTTAGTCCAAGGGAAATGTATTCTCTCAACCCTATTTGACTTCCTACTCCTCCCCAAGAAGTATCAGTCAAGTCAGAAGGAATAACTAACATCCAAATCTGGAATATGTTTCATTTGTATTTTGTGTTTGAACTGAGTTATGATCAAGAAACTTTCTAGTTTGTTTTTAAAAACTGTCTTCTCAAATTGTCACATGAAACATGTTTTTCTTATCTATAGAATTAATTCAATTTTATGAAATATTGTCTCAGAATTACTTTATCTTCATATGCCAGTGTCATGTTTACTACCATAAAATGTGAAACTTATAAACTGAGCATTCTAAAATAAGGAACAGATGTTACAAAAGCTTATTAAATATATTCCACTCATTCCATTCAACTTACTCACTTTAATTTTTTGTTTTTACAGGTCACAAAGCTGAATATATGACTACAAGGTAGGAAGATATTTTGTCATAATTCATAATGTATCTCAGTCTCTTTTCTCTTTTAACAATAAACAATCATTTAAATATTACAGAAGTGAACATATTTGGTTAATAAGCATGCAAGATAGTTTGGGCTTCAGAAAGCTTAGCACCACGAAATGCTTGTGGTCCCTACCAGATCAACTATCCTATCAAAGGATTTCCATTGGAATTGTGAAGCCATTGAATAAGCGGAATTGCTAACAAAGACCTAAGATAAACAGACTTGACTTACCTAATCTAAAGCACATTAAATCTTTAGAAATAGCCTAATAGGACTTTTGCTTTGATAATATAGTTAACAACATAATGTATATATCTACTACATTAGTATGTAGGAAGTATTAGTTACATTCTGTTCTACTTTGTCTTATGTAAATCACTCATAAAATTTAGAGCTATATTAAATACTTAGGATTTTTAGCTCTCTACCACTTCTTATTTTACTTTCACAATTTAACTTTTAGCACCAAGAATAATATTGCACATTTTTTAAAGCACTAATAGAAGCTTTTAGGTCCCTGCTAAGAAAGAAAAGCCATTTTGGAAGCAGATCCTAATTTGAGCTGAGGAGAATTTGTGGTGGGTGTTATTTTTCTCTAATACCATTTGTGCAACATCCAAAAATTATTTTCCTTGACACAGCAAGCCATTGAGCTATGTTTGAGGTCAGAGGCATTGATAACTTCAGCATATCTGACAAGTTGATTTTCAAGGTTCTATAGTGTTATTGTTGGACAGTTTATTCATAAAGAAACCCTACTTCTTGGTGAAACAACTGGAAAGATAGAGCTACTGACTTTTTAAAACTTATCAAAAGAAGAAATGACTGAGTTTTTTCTTCACTTCATCAGTGACAAAGAGGAGTATTACTTCTGTGTAATAATATGAAGCTTATGAAGCTTTTCCATATTTTGTATCTGTCTGCATTGCCTATTATTTTGCCTATTTCTAGAGCATATTTATATGTCACTTTAAAATATTTTTAAAGGGATGCAATGCATGAATTTGCAATGAGAATTGTAATTGTCAAATACCCTAGATGTTCACATAACACTGGTAGTGCTTCCTTTCATGAGCATCTCATACAAGAATCTGAACTCCAGTGAGATGTATGGTAGGCACAGAGCCAGCAAGAGTCTTGGAGGTGGAATGTTACACAGTCCAGGTTCTGTTCACACAATATGGACACAGTGGAGTTAGAACCATTGACTGGCGAGTGTGTCTAATAACCCACCTCTGTCATGGAAATAACTTTGATATTCACTTGGGCAATTCCCTGTACTCCCAACCCCCTCTCAACAACTTTGGTTTCATTATATTTTCCTTTTATTTTAGATCCTTAGAACAAGTAGTTTTCAGTCTTTCAGTAACAATATCAAAAACATCCATCTCTCTGCTAGTTCCAGCCAAGGATAACTGTATCTACCAGTCCTGTAGAAACAATTAACCAATACCACTGCAAGCTTTGGCCCCAGCTACAAGATTTGCTTGTTGCATGAACCAGTGACCAAACCAATTTTGATATCCTTAGCTTTGTCTATTCTAGATAGCACTGAATATAGAGTTCTCTTGGGCCCCGTAATAAGCATACTTTCTATTTCCAGTATTTGAGGTTTTGATCTCTTGGGTCTTAAGCACCCTAAGGAGATCACCTCTTTTGAGTGAAGCAGTTCTTAGACATAGTAAAGACCAGCTTATAAATACACCTTTTAGATGTATACTAGCTAATTCAAAGTCCATAATCCCAACCACTTCCTTTATCAGATTCCCTCCTTCAGAGCCACTGTTCCCTTGCTTTCACACCCCAGGGCCAGGTACCAGCCAACTAGAAATAGCCCCAGTACCCCAGAGCCCACCACAAGTATTCAGTCAAGCCAGTGCTAGCCCTGCTCACCCTGCTTCTACTCTTCTTTCCAATGAGACAGTAAAAACTTTCTGACGTTTCTGTCACAACTTCACTCTCTCCACCTCCTGACGCAACCCTCACGGTATGCTGTGTGCCCCTCCCCACTCCCAGTGCAGTAGCAGAGCACATCTCTTCCCGCCGAAAGTTAGAACAAACTCTTCAATAACAATCATCTCTTGATCTGTTGGCTTCACCCTACCAGAATAAAATCGACATTATAAAAACACTTATAAAATAATCAAAAAATGGATGAAATGGCCAATGTATTGTTAAATATCTACCACCACAACCCTTTCTTCCTCCATGCTGCATTTTGTGTGTTAAAGATTTCAAAGGTTTCAGCTGTAGCAGAACATGACATTCTGCTTGGTTTCCATATTCACTTTTGAGTATTTGCAGAGACGCCTTTTAAGCTCTTGGGTACCATGAGACTTGAGGTACTACTGGCTGTGTACTTCCTAAATCATATGAGCCCACCTGCTGGGAGATATTTAGAAGCTATGAAAGGCTGTTATTAGCAGGTTTGTGCCCCCCATCCACTTCTCACTCTTTTTTGAGACAGGGTCTCACTGTGTAGTTCAGCCTAGGCTTGAATTCACCGTGTAGCCCAGGCTGGCCTCAAACTCACAGCACTCCTCCTGGCTCTGCCTCCTGAGTGCTAGGATTACAGGCATCAGCCACCATGCCTGACCTCCCCATGTATCTCTTCATTGTAGCTTTTCAGGTGTCCCAAAAATTTTTGAAACTTTTTTTCTAAACTAGACTTTCTGAATTAGAAGAAAATACACCAAAAAGGTATTTTTTCCTAGAGTCTATTGCTCACGAAGGGCTTTTTGTAATTGCCAGGTGTGGTGTAAGCCTTGTGGTGAAGGAGTTTAAATTGCCATATCTGGAAAGAAGTCTCAGGGCTCTCCTTTTAGGTACCTAGCACAGATGTAGAAGCTGAGTCAGGATCCCTCTCTCCAGCTACAGGGCAAGATGATACAAAGTTTCCAGATGTAATGCAAAATGCACTGTATGTCAGGAAGACTGGCTTATCCACAGCCAGGCAGGAAACAGTCCAGAACACCATAAATCAGAACATCATAAAGCTCTACACATACTTAGGTGGTGGGATGGCTCTACAAAAATAACTGTTCATGTGACCCGATACACCTCATGAGAAAGAGCATTAAAAGCAAACTCTTTTTCTCACTTGTGACCCATTAGTAGTTACTTTCACATAATGTCCCACTAACACCTGAGAGGTACTGAACAGGTGGGATGTTACTTGCATTGAAAAAAATTGTGCTGTACCTCAACATACTACATTTATTTCATTTCTTATGTTGGGATATGTTCAAAGCCCTAATTTTATGACCAGTTATGTCTTACTATATGACTCATAAACTGAATAACAAGAACCTACTTTGTAACATAGGCTAAATAACTCACAATTCCATTTGGTAATGCTTACCACTTCTAAGCTTACTAGCAAATGAGCAGATTCCAGCTACAGCATATAAGAAAACAGCAATCTAAATGAATACTTTGTAAGGTTTTTTTAATACATAAGTAAAAATAAATGGGGACGTGTGGGTTTCTTTTCCTCATGGGCAGGGGCGGGGAAGGAACCTGAAATCCCGTGTTTTGTAATTTGGAATGTGACCTGTGAGTGTTTCGTTATTGTTTGATTTCTGCCATACTCAGTAATTATATTCCCTTCCCATAGGCCTCCAAATGTTCCCCCTAAGCCCCAGAAACACAGGAAGTCCAGACCCCGCTCACAGTATAATGCTAAGTTGTTTAATGGGGATTTGGAAACATTCGTCAAGGTACTGGCACCAGCCATCTGGGTGGCTGATCTCCACGCTTCTCACTATAATGGTCTCAGCCTCTCATGAAGTGAGGCAGGTCATTATGTCCGAGTCTGTCCTGGGGCTCTTTGCTTTCCCAGAAAATCAATATAATATTTCCTGAAGTCAGAGAGGAAAGAATATTTGGGTCGAGTGTCTTCAGAAAAGGAAATAAATGTGGATGTTATTATAAGGCAAAAGATAAAGCATTCTTTATTTTATAAGCCATAATTTGTACAAAGGGGAAAAACAAGAAAACATGTTTTATTTTTACTCGTGCAAATGAGATAGCATAAAATGTATTTTAAACATCCATTTGTTAGTTACTCTCTGAAGCACAGCAAGAGTCTTGATATCCTGTGACTTTAGGAATTTGTTATATTGGATAAATTGGAAACCCTGTAGTCTATTCCCTGTATCTTGGCTGTGTTTACCCTCTGTCTTCTTTCTCATCCTGTCTTTCTGGTAATGCTTCTAGCCGAGGACGAAGAAACTCGCACACAAGGCATCAGGTATAGTGCTAGAGGGAGGTGAGGGCATGGCCTCATTTCTCAGTCACACTCATGCTTGGCTTTAATTAGGTTTTGAAGGTCTTTAAAAGAAAAATGTTTGCAGTTGGGAATGAGACAGGTTTGTAGACAGCTTTACTTAGAAAGGAGATTTAGAAATCAACCCTAATTTGAGAGGAATACTCCTCTCCAGTAAAAACAGATGGATTAAGCTCTCCATTTTTACATTATGTATTTGGCAAGTGTATGAAATACAAGTGGAGGGATTTTACAAAGGAAAGTCAGTGAGAAATAGTAAATACACATTTAAGAGCAGATTATGGATTCCAATGCAGATTATGTTTTTAAATGAAGTCTTCCTCCTTCATAGCTCACCTTTTATGACATGGGCTGCAGTGTCCTTAAAGACTAAATTTGTGTGGGAAGCCACAGTTTTTAATTACTTCCCTTAATTGGCACATTACAGACATCTTTCTTTAAATGTCTGTTTATTGAATATACGCACTAGTTATTTTAAAATAAGCACATGTAAGTAGGTGTATGTATAATATCTCTGGGTGAATAGGTACATACATACATAGGAAGCTCTGGCAGCTATAAAAATGACTTCTAACTCGGAATTAAGTGAAAACCACTGGATAACCCAAATGGCAATCACAAGTCCATTGCCATGAGCCGTGAACCCAAAAGAGCTTTATTAGCTCTGATTTAATATAAAATTATTATCAAATTTTATTATTTAGTTTCCCAACCCATGGCTCCTATGCAGGAGCCAATTAGATAAAGAGAAGAAAACAATAAAATGAAAGCAGCAAGATACACAGCTGAAGGCCTGGGAGAGAAGGAGAAGAGAGGAACCTCAGAGAAGCAGGTGGATAACCATTATTTTGCTAATACAGTGTAAGAATAGCTATTTAGGATAATATGAAGATATGCCTGTTTTTTAAAAAGATTTTTCATTAAGTACAGTTAAAGGAAATCAAATTGAAGTACTAAAGAAGGAATAAAGCAGTTATCCTGGACAATTCACTTATATGAGCACTTCAGCTCCCCAGATGACATGCAGGGGAATCTTTGGCGGTGACAGTGATGCACAAAGGCACAGAGGTCTTTCTGCACTTCTGACAAGGGCTTGTCTGGATGAGATCTCCTCAGTATCACTGGGAGAACCCAGAGTAAAGTCATTTTCCCATAAAGAAACAGACACACAAAGGTTTAGCTGTGTGGGGCTGGTGTGCAGCCCATTATGTTTCATTTCTTGTAAAATATTTTCTACCCAAGCACCTGGCACCCATGAAATTAAACACACACACACACACTCATGCACACACACTACTTTTGACTACAAAATTCATTATATTAGAATGAAACACTCATCATAGCTAAAAGATTAGCCATCATCTGAGTGATTTTTTAAAAGTATTTTTAAATAGTATAAAATCTTAAGACTTTTATTTAGGACTTTCTTAGTGCAAACATTTTTCTTTTAATGATTTTTTTCTTTTTCTTTATGTTTTAGTATTCAGTTCAGTTGAGGTATAAACTAATATTCTCATTTCATCCCTTACATTTAAATATTTGTTGCTTTTTTTATATCATACTGTTACAGGAACTGTTTCAGTAGAGGTTACTTCCACTAAAACATGCCTGTATCTTAAAGGAAAGTCCCTTCACACATTAAGGAAATGTTGATGTATCTTGAGCCAACTCATCTACATTGAGATGTGGTTTTATTCTTAAGGCTCTTCTTTAAGGAATTAATGAAATGCATGCTCTTAATACAAATCAACTAATTAGAAAAACAATACAAGACCCAGGAGTACCTGAGCCATTATACACTAATTAGATTGTCTTAGAATCTTTTTTTAAAAAAACTATTCTTTAGGAAATGCATTGCTCATTCTACAAACAGTAAAAAATTTAAATTCCTGAGCTGCATTATTCCCAGTCTCTACCTCATGCTTAATTGGGAAGGTTAGTGGATACTGCATTGTTCTGATATATGAAAGCAACCAAAATCTTATTGTGGTTCAAAATAAACTTCCACATGAATCCATGCTTGGTTTAAGATAATAATTTTGAATGTCTTGTTTTCTTTAAAGATTTAATTCCTGAAAGATCAGAGTCTTAAAAATATAAGAAAAATAAATCCATACTTGATAACTTTCTTTAACACCATGGAGTGAGTGCATGGCATTGACACATATTTAACTGTGGCCTCAGCACCTCATTTCTCATCTGATACATGTTTAAAAGCACTTCAAAAACTTACATTTATTCAATAGAGGGCACTGATTATTTTTTAAAACATGAGGAAAGAAAAAAAATAAAACTTCCTAAGAAAATGACATCTAATGGGGTATACATTCGTGTAATTTTTCTTGATCCTAAAAACATTAAAAATCCATAAGGATGACTAAGTTCTGATGCAAACTAACTAAATACGTGATACATTTTAGTTATCTATGAAACAGTCCCCATGTCAGTGTCAGACATCACGTAAGCCTTGTACTGTCAGCGACAAGGTGGAGAGAATGCAGCAATGGCTGACAGGGTGCCTCGTGGGGACGGATGGCTTCACCTAATCAGTCTCATAGCATCTTTTATCTGTCCATTAAGAATTGATCATGTATATCAGAACCTTGCAAAACAATGAGTTACTCATTTTAATATGTAAGCCTAAATATAAATAAAAGAGATGAACTAGCTTTTAACATCTCTAGTTATGGCAGGCTAAGTTGAAAAAATATGGCCTTTCTGTACTAAGTGTATTTAATTTTGTTTGCTTCAGAACTGAAATATACCTTTGTTTAAATATAAAACTCTTTCACTTAGGGGGGAAGTGTCTTACAAGAGATTTTAGAAGGGGTGGATTTGGAAATGCTCATGCAGAAGGGCAAACATAACTGTACTGTTCAACTGTGAGGTTGCTTGCTACAGGTGATTTAATTGAGATCTTTCCCTGTGAAGTTAAGCACTTTCCATCTCTTTACCCAGGACTCAGGACAGGTTATCCCCCTCATAGTGGAAAGCTGTATTCGATTCATCAATCTCTACGGTAAGCCACCCACTACAGAGTTCTTATTTAAAAATAAAGGTGAAGCTTGCTGGGCGTGGTGGCTCACGCCTGTAATCCCAGCACTCGGGAGGCGGAGACAGGAGGATTGCTGAGTTCGCGGCGGCTTACCTGGGCACCATAGTGAGCTCAGGGCCAGCCTGAACTACAAAGAGAGACCCTGTCTCCAAAAAGCAAAAAATAAAAAAAATAAAAAAAATAAAAAATAAAGGTGAAGCATGTTTCAGTAAACGTGTCTTTTCACTTAACATGGAGTTGTTGGAAAAGGAGGGACCTAAAGAATGTGACGAGGTTTCTCCTCTTTCTCCTGTGTTGTCTTCAGGTCTTCAGCATCAAGGGATCTTTCGAGTGTCTGGCTCCCAGGTGGAAGTCAATGATATTAAAAATTCATTTGAGAGAGGTAATCATGTCTACAACTATAAGCAAAGAGTCTTTAAAAGTCATTTTTCTGTATTGTTCAGTGATATAGCCATCTTGTACATCCTCAGAGCCTTTGTCTTTGCATTTATTTTACTGTGAATGCTAGAGTAACAATCTACTCAGAATAGCTGAAGAATAAGATCACCCAAACTATTATCTTTGTTATAAAAGGTAGAAAAGCATATGAACTTTGTATCTCATTTTACAGTTGACAGTGATCTTCCAAGCCATGTGTCAAGATGGCCCTAGGGCCAGAGATTTAGCTCACTGGTTCCGCCACCTGCCTAGCAAGGTCCCTGGTTCAATTCCTAGTCACCACAACATACAAAGATATGATCTTGGGTGTGGTGACTCATGCCCACCAGCAATCAGTACCACACCCCACAATTCTGGGCATGGTGACTCACGCCTGTAATCTCAGCATTTGGGAGGCAGAGGCAGGAGGATTGCTGAGTTCCAGGTTTGCCTGGGCTCCATAGTGAGCTGAGGGCCAGCCTGAACTACAAAACAAGACTCTGTCTAAAAAAAAAAAAAAAAAAGATGCCCTGAAGAGCTTCCAAAAGATACTAGGGCACCCCTGGCCTAGTCACCAAGTGTGTGGACAGCTCTTGCAGCTGCCATTAACCCTGCTTCCTTTGTCAGGAGCTCTTTTAGTCCATTTAGTACCACTCACGGCTCCTTCTATGTGATCTCATTGGTGCTTTATTCATGCGCACAATAGGCTGTCCATAAATATTACTAAACTTTAAATTAATATATTTTGACTCCCAAAATCATATGCATTAGTGTTAGGAAGACCTAGAATCAAATCAGAGTCTGATTTACCAATAAAGGCATTTGAGTCCAGTGACCCAATTATTGATCAGGTCTCAGTTTCCTCATCTGCAGAAGTGCAGATTAAAGGATAACACAAAATCTGTGAAAATCCCTAACTCTTTCATGATAGCTATGAGTTATAAATGCTTCCAAATATGATTGTTTCTATGGCATCCACTTTTGGTACAGCTGCACCTTCCTCCCTGTGATTGGAGGTCAAGGCAAAACTGCAGGGTGATCATCCCCTGGAGAAGAGATACTTTCTCTCTTCCATTTCATTTAAAGCTTTGGTTGAAGAGGTAAACTGGAACCATATTACTTTTTCCTGTTCCAGATCTTCTGACCAGTACATATTTAGAGCAGCACTCAGACTGCCACTTCTCTGACACTGACCCTGTGCAGGACGACACGATGAAATGTGCTAAAACATCCGGTTTCGGTGCCAGCCGTGACAGGCACTCTCTTAGTTTTCCTTGGAGTTCATCCTATATTTTTTATTTGTTTATAATATCTTTGGGGATGATTTTCTCACAGTAGGCAAACAAGAACATTAATTCTGATGAGTTCATGCTTCTGCCCTAGAAGCAAGGACACTGGGATTGGTTCTGCAAATAAAGGTGCCATTAAAGGCAAGCAGTGTGTTAAATACAACGTAGAGCCCCTGAAAGTTTTAGTGGACTTGTGAGTAAAAAAACAAAAAAAAAAGAGAGAGAGAGATTGATTTAAGGCTGCATACTATGTTGTCTTTCTAAGGATTTTACCTCATGTTAAGTCTCAGACAGATGGAATAACCAATGTAGTTGCCTAGTATTTTAAAACTGTTTAATACAAAAAATAGAATTTTTTTTTTTTTTTTTTTTTTTTGAGACAGGGTCTCGCTTTGTAGTTCAGGCTGGCTCTCAGCTCACTATGTAGCCCAGGCAAACTTCGAACTCAGCAATCCTCCTGCCTCTGCCTCCCGAGTGCTGGGATGACAGGCATGAGCCACCACACCCGGCACTGTGGTATGTGGTATTGATGGCTGGTGGGCGTGAGTCTCCATGCCCAGCATTGTATGTGGTTACCAGGGATCGAACTCTGGACCTTGCACTTGCAAGGCAGGCGCTGGAACAACTGAGCTAACCCTCCGGCCCGAATTTTCTCTTTTTTTTGAGACAGGGTCTCGCTTTGTGGTTCAGGCTGGCTCTGAGCTCACTATGTAGTCCAGGCAAGCCTCGAACTCAGCAATCCTCCTGCCTCTGCCTCCCGAGTGCTGGGATGACAGGCATGAGCCACCACGCCCGGCACTGTGGTATGTGGTATTGATTGCTGGTGGGCGTGAGTCTCCACGCCCAGCATTGTATGTGGTTACAGGGGATCGAACTCAGGACCTTGAGCTTGCGAGGCAGGCGCTGGAACCACTGAGCTAACCCTCTGGCCCCAAAAAATAGAATTTTATATTGGTGATACATTTTTTAATATCTACTTTTCACAAAAATACCTTGATACCACTAAAGGGACATTTTCAAATCTTCTGGCTGATTTCACAATTTCAGTGTGGCTTTTTTTTTTTTTTTTTTTTTTTTTTTTTTTTTTTTTTTTTTTTTTTTTTTTTTTTTTTTTTTTTTTTTTTTTTTTTTTTTTTTTTGAGACAGGGTCTTGCTTTGTAGTTCAGGCTGGCCCTGAGCTCACTATGGAGCCCAGGCAAGCCTGGAGCTCAGCAGTCCTCCTGCCTCTGCCTCCCAAGTGCTGGGATTGTAGGCTTGAGCCACCAAACCCAGCATTTATGGTATGTAGTACTGATTGACGATGGGCATGAGCCACAATGCCTGGTATTGTTGTATGTGTTTACTAGAGATAGACCCAGGGACCTTGTGCTTGCTAGGCAGGTGCCTGAACCACTGAACTAAATCTCCAGCCCTCAGCATGGCTTTTAAATGTGCTGTGAACTTTATCAAGTACTTTGGAAAACACCTGTTATTTAATTGTAGGCAATCACAATTAATATTTGATATTTTTGATAAATGTTGCTGGCCCATATAGCATAACCAGACTGTCTTTTTCCCAGTAGGATAAGACATAGACTGTAATTTTTGAAGTCATGTCAAACTATTACCAATTTTAGCTTTAAAAAAGGTTTGAGAAAATTATATATACAATATTTTATTTTAAGATTTGGACAACGTGTAAGTATTTGGTAGCATATGATTTTTTAAAGCTTCATTTTAGCTAACTATTTTTAGGTTAATCATGGGGTGGGATATCTAAACCAATAATTTTAATTTTAGTACCATATAATCTCTTATAAAGCATAATTAAAAGATGTATATATAGGAATAGCAGTGTGTGTGTGTGTGTGTGTGTGTGTATTCTTGAGAGAACAAAAAACAGAGAAGCACTATGTATCTAACTAATTTTTTTTTCTAGGTGAAAATCCTCTGGCTGATGACCAGAGTAACCATGATATTAACTCAGTGGCTGGCGTTCTGAAGCTCTATTTCCGTGGGCTGGAAAACCCCCTCTTTCCTAAGGAAAGATTTAATGATCTGATTTCTTGTATCAGTAAGTAGATTCTTTTTTTCCTAGTCTTTTCCACCAGAATTATTTCACTAACCAACTTCCTGGAAAAGATACCATTCCTCCTCCACATACCCCTCCATTACCCCAGTACTGTCATATTTTTGAGGCCGTTTGTTTTCTTTGTGGATCCAGCATGAATCACCATCCCAGCTGTGGCCTCACCCAGAGCTGAGTGGTCTTTGCTTCATGCTGAACATATTCAGGCTCCATAGAACCAGGAACTGACTGCTTAGTTGCCAGAATAGAGCAGAAAAGCAGGTGCACCTGCCTAAGGGAGAAGAGAAAGTTGTAACATGGAAGTGGAGGTTTTTCTGGCTTTTGATTTTTTATTTTTCTCATCCAGTTTTAGAAACAGACAAAGTTTACTGATCTTTGAATGTTACTTAGAGAAATAAAGTAAAATGGGATAAGAGTTCATTATTAGGGTACAGGAACACCAGGTAGCAATTTTCGGTCAACAGGCACACCCAGCTCACAGGCAGAGTTGCACTGGGACTGCATATGATACACTACAAAACCAGTAATCATCAGAAAAGCAAAACATTGCTGTTTTCTTCAGTGGGGTCTATAGCAGTCCACAAAGGAATGCAGCACAAATGAATTATTAAGCACAGTTAGGTTCCATGACTGTAAAATCCCCGTGCCCCCCCTAAGGCCAAGTTCCCAGGTAAGAGTCTACAGCTAACTCCAACCATATAGGCTTTCATAAAATTCAGCTTCACTCTCAGTGGAGGAAACTCCCCTGCCCCATCCCTGCCACCTGGATTAACTTGACTGCAGATAAATCTCTCCTCTCATCCCTACTTCTCCATCCACATTACCTTGGTTTCTCACCAGAGCTATTGGAAACTGTTAAACACATTCCTCAATTCTAACTGTTCTCCTTCCTCCCTTTCCGGATCTTGCCCTGCATTGTTTCTGCCTACATACCACAGCTAGATTCAAAAAGGGAAGATGACAGTATATGGCTTTTCCTCTGTTTGAAACCCATTTCAGTATTTCCCACACTCCTTGGTATGGCATGTTCATAGAATGAAATTCCTTCTCCATCTGAACTTTTCCTCCATCAGATCCCTTCCTGCTGCTATGCAACATCTCCTGCCTCGCCTACCCTACTTTTTGGTAATGTTGAAACATACAGAGCAATATAGCAATATCCACACACACCAGGCCTTTTCCTACCTCCATGCCTCTATTAAGGCTATTTCCTCTACTGCCTTGTAAGCCATCAACATCAGCCATGGAGGCTTAGCTGAAGTGGCACCTCCCAGAACATGTATCCTCCCCCATCCCAAGTGAGTTAGTCACTGTCTCCTCTGCGAGTACTCTACTGTGTTCTTACTCCCCTATATTACAACATTTTACTCCTTTTGTATCTTTCTACAAGAGAGGGAGTGGTCAGGAGGACAGATTCTGGACTGAAACAGTTCAAGTTCAAACCACAGCTCTGCCACTTGCTCACCAGCCACATGACTATGGACAAGTTTATTAAACTCTGTGCACTTCATTGTCCTCATTGATGCAACACTCAGAACATTAGTTTGTTCATCATAGGTTTGTGAGATCTAAATGAATTAATGCATATAAAGTACCAAGAAAAGTACCTGGACCAGATCATCCTCAATTACAGACCCACAGGCCTAGATCTTGATGGGTTTTTCAGTTCATAATCCTAACAGTTGGCACAGCTGATTCCAGGTGCATAGTAAACCTCAGTACATAACTGTTAAATAGAACACAAGTGAAGTGAGACTCGGGATTCTACCAGAAGTTCTTTTGTTAGCATCTGTGCCTGAAGTCTTTTTGATTCTACAGTTATAATCCTCTTCCATCCATCAGATATACTGTGTGGAAAGTAGAAGGACATCTGTGTGTCCATTCCAAAGGTCTTGCCTGAGTCACCACAGCAGACCTCTGATCTAGCTGGAAAGAATTGAGAAAGGGGTGTCACACTTCTGGAATTCTCATCTGGCCATTTACACAGAGTTCCCTCACATTCTAGCCAGATAAATTAGGTCTGAAAAAATAATAAGTACATTTCAACACTTAGTGGTTTTCTAGGTCTGTGTCAACCTTAATGTTTACAAGTAGTACCTTCTGGATAAAGAACATTGGGTCTCCAGAGATTTAGCTCAGTGGTTCCAGTGCCTGCCTTGCAAGCGCAAGGCCCTGAGTTCGATCCTGGTAAGCACATATAATGCTGGGCATGGTGACTCATGCCCACCAGCCATCAATACCACATACCACAGTGCCAGGCGTGGTGGCTCACGCCTGTAATCCCAGCACTGGGGAGGCAGAGGCAGGAGGATTGCTGAGTTCCAGGTTTGCCTGGGCTACATAGTGAGTTGAGAGCCAGCCTGCACTACAAAGTGAGACCCTGTCTCAAAAAAAAACATTGGGTTCCACTGTCATTTACTATTATAGAATCATTTCACGCTTTCATGGATGAGAAACACTACTTCATTGGGGTTATTAATAACTGAGTTCACATGATCAGAAATATGTAGGTTCAGGGCTGGAGGGTTAGCTCAGTGGTTCCGGCGCCTGCATCACATGCGCAAGGTCCTGAGTTCGATCCCCAGTAACCACATACAATGCTGGGCGTGGAGACTCACGCCCACCAGCCATCAATACCACATACCACAGTGCCGGGCGTGGTGGCTCACACCTATAATCCCAGCACTTGGGAGGCGGAGACAGGAGGATTACTGAGTTTAAAATTTGCCTAGGCTACATAGTGAGCTCAGAGCCAGCCCGAACTACAAAGTGAGACCCTGTCTCAAATAAATAAATAAATAAATATTTAGGTTCAAATCCTAGTTTTACCAGCTCTGAAAATTGGGCAAAGATTAATACTTGATCTCACTAAACAGATGTTTCTTCATTTACTTCATAGAGCCTATTAAGAATAAGTGAGACAGGGCCAGAGGGTTAGCTCAGTGGCTCCGGCGCCTGCCTCGCAAGCGCAAGGTCCTGAGTTCAATCCCTGGAAACCACATACAATGCTGGGCGTGGAGACTCACGCCCACCAGCAATCAACACCGCATACCACAATGCTGGGCGTGGTGGCTCACGCCTGTGATCCCAGCACTCGGGAGGCAGAGACAAGAGGATTGCTGAGTTCGCGGCGGCTTGCCTGGGCACCATAGTGAGCTCAGGGCCAGCCTGAACTACAAAGCGAGAACCTGTCTCCAAAAAGCAAAAAAAAAAAAAAAAAAGAATAAGTGAGACAATCCACTTAAAGTGTTAATATCATGCCTGGCAATATAGTGAGCCTCAGTAAATGTTGCTAACTGTCTACTGTTACAGTGGTTCCTAATGCAAACTCAGCCCATGTATGCTAAGACCTGGTTTAACCACTCATCAATCTATCTATTCTGGCAAACATGTGTTTCTTTGACTTAATTGCATCAGCTGCATTTAGAAATGATGGTGCTGTAACTTAGAAGCTGTATTAGTCCCAGCATAATTTTTTCCAGTACATTGAATGAATGTTTTGTAACAACATCAAGATTTCTCACAAGTCAGATTTAGCAAAATATGTAGACCTTAGGAGAAACAAAAATATATACAAGTATCTCCCATGGAGCTGGTGCCTGCAATTATGCAAGTAGAAATGAAGAAGCTTTCAAAACATTTTCCCCTTTATCTAAACAATAGAGTAATGCAAATCAGTGCATTAATAAACTTTGAATTAATTTGGATAAAAGTCTGTATTAGAAATTAATACCCTTCAGAATGTATATATTGAAAGATGCAGGAGCCCTGAAGTTCAAGGCTGCAAAGAAATCATAGATGCCGGTTAAAATGTAACTATGCTAGCATTTTTTCAGAGAATATTAATATTTTTGTTAGTACTCTAGTTCCAGAGCTTCATAGGTGCTGAGCAGCTTATGTCAACTTTACTCTTCCCTGTAAGTCTTATTTTTAGTGTAGTCGGGATGATTTTTTTTTTTTTGAAACAGGGTCTCGCTTTGTAGTTCAGGCTGGCCCTTACCTCACTATGTAATCCAGGCAAACGTGGAACTCAGCAATCCTCCTGCCTCTGCCTCCCAAGTGCTGGGATTACAGGCATGAGCCACCACACCCAGCACTGTGGCATGTGGTACTGATTGCTGGTGGGCATGAGTCACCATGCCTGGTATTGTTGTATGTGGTTACCAGGGATGGAACCAGGGACCGCACTTACTAGGCAGGTGCTGGAACTGCTGAGCTAAATCTCCAGGAGATACAGTGATTTTTCAAGAACATATTGGAACTGATGATGGCTGTGTTTAATACCTGCTTTACATAATAATCCCTCTTCTTCTAAATGTTAACCTTTTTAAAAAGGTGAAATCCTTTTTAAGAAGGATTAATATAACTGATTTATCCAAAGGCAAGCATTTGCTTTTTACCAACGTGACCATAATGTATTTGCATTTTTCCTAGTACTCACTGTTTTTTGAGAGAAGCATAATGTATCATTCATGATACTATCTCCTCACTGATATTACAATGATATCACATCACTTTGATAATTGAATCAAGTTGATATATTCCCTGCCATATACAAAACATTTTGAAGATTTGGAGACTTGATTCTTGCCTCTAGGAGACTTAAAAGCTAGTGGGAAATAGAACATATTCATGAATAAAAGCAGCCTAAATATATGATAGAAAAATGAAGAATTAGAAGTTTTAGGGGAGAGAGATCACAGAGTGATACATGGCTTTTACTCTTACCGTCTTGTAGCACTGTCATAATTGGGTCTGATTTTCCCTGCTAAGGTAATTTCATGTGACACTTTGTATAGAAAAAAAAAAAACCTTCTCTTTTCATCTTTTTTAGATTACATAATTCCCTCTAGCACCCACTACTTTTTACTTTCCTATTTTTCCACTATTTGGGGGAGAGAGAGAGAACTCTGTGTGTGTGTGTGTGTGTGTGTGTGTGTGTGTGTGTGTGTGTGTGTGTGGTGAGTTATTATCCTGCCCTGTGTGTGTCCCTAAATAACCCCACTTCAGAAACTTACAAACATTTATAATAAGAGGCAGAAATGTACCTAGCATCAATTTTTGAAATGAACAATATCTATTACCCAGTTCACTGCAAATTTATTTTAAAAGATCATTTTTCTGAATGAAAACATAGTGGAATCAAGCACGGTAAAAATTGGTAATGACAAATTTAGTAGTTTCTCACCCAAGAGTTGTTCTGTTTTTTGTTCTTTGTTTTGTTTTGTGTTTTTAACCAGCCACTTTATGAATGGTTCTGTGAATCCTTCAGGTCATACCCACAAGTCTGGTCAGCTTCCAACACGTCCATGTATCAACAGCTCTGAGATTCCCTACGGCGAAAGTCCAAGTAATTACTCAAGTAATTCATGGTTTTTCCTGGCTTCCTCAGAGCTGTGAGCCCAGATGAAACATTTGCACTTCATTTCGCATAACATGTTATTATTTAGGTGACTACGTGGACATGAGGAAACATTTTTATAGGAGATATTTCTTTCCTATCACAAAACCAACCTTCAAATCATTGTAGAGTACTTGAAAAATGCACCAAAGCACATAGGATAGAGTATTGCCCCTCATAAGTCACTACCTAAAGAGAGCCAATGGCATGTTTGCCTGTGGCTACATTTCCTTTTAGGCTGTTTTTATATTCATATGCATACAACATCTTCTGAAGCCAACATGGAATAATTTCCATACAGTATGTAATATACTTTATTTTCCACTTTCATATTAGAGAAGGTACCTTAAAAAGAAGACAGAATAATATGTTGCGCACCATATAATTAAGTCACTTCCCCCTTTCATTTCTTGGCTTCACTTGCTTCCCCTGAATCCTGTGGCACCCTGCTGACATCGTATCATGGATATCTTTGCAAATGAAGGAATCTTGGGGGTTTTTTGCCCTGTCATAATTTGTACAACAAAGCAATCTGTAATCATGGTAAAATGCTTGAAAATACATAGAAGCACTTAGAACAAAATACTATCACCCATCATACTACCTACTACCCAGAGACAAACAATGATGTGTATATATTCTGTATAAATAATAATATTACATTATATGTTCATATACAATATAGTACCATTATTATACCTTAAAATTTAAACATACTAATAAAATAAATACATTTTTAAAATAAAAATAGTTATTATGAAATTAATGTGACCACTATAGAAAAATTAGAAACTGAGAACAAATCATCCATAATTCCTCAATGAATTCAGATTTTTAGTACAATTCATTGGTTTTTAGTCTGTTCATGGGACTATGCTGCTATAATCACAATCAGTTTTAGAATATTTTTATTATCCCCTAAAGAAACTGTAGTTAGCAAACATTAGAAATAACTTCCCATTTACCTATAACTATCACCACCGCCAGCCCAAGGCAACCACTAATCTTTCTTATCCTCCTGTTTTGGCCATTCATGTAAATAAATTCATACATTCTCTGGTCTTTTGTGACTGGCTTTACTATGTTTCAGTACTTCATATTATAGGATATGTTAGTATTTCATTCCATTTTATTCCCAGGTAATACTCTGTTGTCATATCAGTGTACATTTTTCAAAATTCAGCTTTTGGTGGCTATATCCTGATTTCCATTAACATAATAAATCCCTTAGTTTTAGACCTTGAGATTGTTCTAATGATTTGGTAGTCATATGCCTATCAATGTATATATCTGTTTGCCCATTTCCAATTATTTCATAAAAAATGCCTTTAAACTCATTTACTATGCTATAATATATATTTTTGTTACTAAAAATCCTGTTGATTTTATTGACATACATGGTGGGTTTCTCCCTGAATTATGAATTTCTGTTTGATGTCATACAATTTATTTTAAAAAATATTAATACCCTAGATATCCAAATAAGTAAAGCTTTCTAGGCCAAGACTCCGTAATGCTACTAACCTCAATAATGATAAATCAGCAGAACAGGAAACATTACTTACATGTTTATCATCCATTTGGGGTGGTTACTGTACCATCTCTGTTGTCCAACACCCTCAGGAGGGTGAGCGGGGATGTGGAATCACAACTCCCAGACTCTGTGTTGGTCAAGAAGCTTCTCATTTATTATGGAAGTTACAGGCATTTATATAGGGTGGCTTGGGATATGATTGGACGAGAGGGTGGGAGCAGTGCTTGCAGTGGGGTATGATTGGGCACAAGGGCAGAAGTAGCATTTAGCAGTGTAAGATTGGTCTGCATCATCTGTGTCATCTGTGTCATCTGCGTCACTCTGGCTTCTTAAAGGGCCACTGTATCTATTCATCCGCCAGGAGAGAGAGAAAAGAGAAGTGGAAGCACCTGGAGAAAGGTTTGGCCACATCTCCTCCCTTTCATTTTTAAGAAAGACCTCGGGGTGACTGTGCCTGTCTTACGTTGTTCCCACTAGAGGAATCTTACCCGTCATTGGCTAATCAGTCCCAAATAGGACTTTGTTGGGCTGTGCGGCTGTGCCTGGCTTAGGTTATTTCTCTGGAGAACTCTTACCCGTCATTGACTGACCAGCCTTCTGGCCCATTTTAGGGGGGGAGGATGTGAGCAACCAATGGGAGCTTAGTAAATATTAGGTTATCATGGATTAATCGGACACAAACCATCAGACATGATCCAGGAGCTTTTAACAGGAGTACACCCATTTTGGCGCCTGCCTCAAAAGGGTGTCTTACCAGTGGGCCCTGCTCAACTAAATCCATCTTTAGGTTTTGCCCTGTCCATGTACATCCCCTATGACTTAGGAGATGTAGACCCACTGTACTTTGCCTAACCACACTTCTACCTGGCTATCATCTCTCTCCTGGTGGTGTAGTATCACTTCAGCTAACATGATGATATTTTTGTGAGTTTGAGTGTAGCGCCAATGAGCCTTTCCTGCAATGTTATATGCGGTGCAAGTCAGGAGTATTTCAATGACCGTAAGAATATAAAGGGATCCTGGGCCGGAGGGTTAGCTCAGTGGTTCCGGCGTCTGCCTTGCAAGCGCAAGGACCTGAGTTCGATCCCCGGTAACCACATATAATGCTGGGCGTGGTGGCTCACGCCTGTAATCCCAGCACTCGGGAGGCAGAGACGGGAGGATTGCTGAGTTCGCGGCGGCTTGCCTGGGCACCATAGTGAGCTCAGGGCCAGCCTGA
>PVIC010005489.1:0-22500 GCA_004025085.1 Thryonomys swinderianus
AAAAGAAAAGAAAAAAGAAAAAAAAAAACCTGAGGAAAGTGGGGAACTTTTACCTTAGGACTCAATCATGAAGTTTTGGCTACAGTTGTCAGTATTATTTTGAGTAGGCTCATTATCACCTACAATCTTGAGGCTGTTGTAAGATTTGTATACTTTTATTTTAAAAGAGTGTGTTGACATCACGTTGAAAAAATGAAACAGAAAGTAGTGTTATGCATCCCAAATTGGATTGTTTTTACTTTCTGTGGACTTTGAAAAATTTTATTATTCATTCTGGTGTTGCATCTGAGTGGAGAGTATCTGTGAATCTCGCTAGTTATGGCTTTTCTTTTAGCTCCACACATGTTTACTGAGTTCATCTTTTGGAATAGTCTGGGCTTTGAGGATGGAGAAAGAAGAAGGCAAGATGATTGGAGAGCTGATATAGATGGAAAGAGATAGCCCCACAAGGATACACATAATTAAAACAAGTGGCTCAGAGACTGAGGCTTGCCAATAGAGATAGAAGAAAAGAATTGATGTGAGATGTCTGAGAAGTGGAGGAGTGGATGGTGGGGAAGGTAAAGCTTGAGCTTTGAGCTGAGCTTGGAAAGTAACACTGGAACAGGAGTTTGAGTGATAGGAAAAAGTTTCCTGTGTTGGAAGAACTGAAAGGGGTCGGGCACAGAGGAGGGACAGGGAAATGAGGAAAGCAACAAAATTTGAGAGGTGGGCAGGCCTGGATGGTGGCTTGTCTCAAGCACAACAGTAAGCAGCCTGGATGTTTCTGATAGGAGACATCAGCAGGGATTATTCAAGAAATTTGTCACATTCTTCAGTCATAGAGAGGCTTAAATTCTGGAAAGGAAGGAGCATGTATCACTGACCCACGACTCCTGCTAGCCAAGCCTTTCCCTGGCCGGTCTCCGCACCTGTAAAATAAGAGGGATGATAGATTCCATTTATATCACTCAAAGGGATATAATGGGGATTAATTACCATCCTGTCTGTAATATACTTGGAGCTCTTTAGAGAAAGGCACTATATTCCATGAAAGCAAAGCCTTATTCTAATTGTGTATTTATTGATTAAGTGACAATTAAAGACAATGCTTATGGGAAAATTGCTATATCTCTGCTTTCCACAAATGTATCCCATGTGTATAGATACAGAACATATTTAAACTTACATGAAAGAGCATTGAAGTGGTCATTAACAAGTCATTTTAGCATGTCTAATCAGACATCATTAATAAAATTTAAAAGTATATAAATTAGCATTTAAAAGACTAGATTTTAGTTTCTGTGGCATAAATAGTTAAATTGGGGGTTGGGGGTGCCCTTTTCTATTCACAATAGAACAAGGTAGATGCAGTAGCACTTGAGGTAAATCTCTGGCATCCATACACAATAGAACAGATGGTTGAGTCTCAGAACAACTTTGTCTTGGGAGAATTTGTGGAGAAGTAATGTCTGACACCAGCCAATGTCTCCTTAGATGGAAACTATACTCTCATTTGCTCTCTGAGATTTCAGAAATGTGTATTTCAATTTTAGAAAGAGTCCAAAATGTATTTTTGCCAAACTCATTTCAGAAGACTTCCAATCATTATTATAAGAAAGTATGAATTACATTTTATTATCTAAACCTGTAGTATGTTTTCTTCACTCTACTTCAACTGGGTCCTACCTGGACTTATTGTTAGAGTGAAAACTATGTTAGTTTTTGACTCTGTGTTGCCCTACTTATGGATTCCAATGTGTGTTGATGTTCCAACATGCAAACCAACTTTGGTTGAATTGTGTCTGTGCTTGGCTGAAGAGATAAAGTAAATAATGGTTTAAACAAAACATACCCACTTTAATTCTGTTATTTATACTCAACAATATTGTATTTTGGAGGGAGAATTTTTTTGAGACAGGGTCTCACTGTGTAGTTAGGCTGACCTTGAATTCATGGTGATCCTCCTGCCTCTGCCTTCCTAGTGCTGGGATTACTGGTGTTTTGCCACCATGCCTGGCTGGAGGGAGAATATCTTACCTACATTCTGGGGTATCAGCTGTTACTTAGACTGGTTCTTTTTTTTTTTTTTTTTGAGACAGGGTCTCGCTTTGTAGTTCAGGCTGGCTCTGAGCTCACTATGTAGCCCAGGCAAGCCTCGAACTCAGCAGTCCTCCTGCCTCTGCCTCCTGAGTGCTGGGATTACAGGCGTGAGCCACCATGCCTGGCACTGTGGTATGCAGTATTGATTGTTGGTGGGCGTGTCTCCACACCCAGCATTGTATGTGGTTACTGGGGATTGAATTCAGGACCTTGCGCTTGCGAGGCAGGCGCTGGAACCACTGAGCTAACCCTCTGGCCCACTCCGGCCCACTAAATGGTTCTTTCCATGAAAATATTAAGTCAGAATGACATGCTTTTAGATGATTAAAAAAATGGCTTGTCCTCACTTGAGTCCATGAAACATGGTGAAGATCATACTGAACTTTCTGTGTTTGCAACAAATAAACTTGTTAAAGGATGAACTCAGTATCAAGGTTCTGCAAGTATCCTAAGTAGCTATTTATACACTTCACTAATCTTTGTAATTGCCTTGTCTTTTACTGCCATTAATTAGATGATGTAGTATTCCATTAATAAGAGCAACACACCTCAGCATTTTTCCCTTTAATTATAGACTTCACTAGATCTGTAGGTTATTGACAAAATGGCCTAAATATTGCCTGAGATACACATATATTTTCTGATCTCTTTTAGCATCCTTACCCTTCTGAAGAACAGAAAAAGCAGTTGGCACAAGACACGGGACTCACCATCCTTCAAGTGAACAACTGGTAAGTAATTTGGCTTTGTGTTTACAAGCAGTCTGTTTCTCCCTCTGGCGACCTGCAGCTCATCTTTTGCATTATGAAGCCACACCTGGCAGCTGCTGCTTTCTTCCTGGTTTGTTGATCCAAAGGTGAAAACAAACTGTTGACTTGTAGGTGAGAGCACTTTCTGGAATGGGAAATAAAGGATTGTGTTGGCCTCCACTTTCTTTATGCACTGACAGGTTTTATGTATAGGATGACTATGTGTTTAATTTACATTCACTGTGGATCCGAAAATATATCACTCTCTTTTTTTTTTTTCCTTCAAGTTAGTCTGTAGGATAATAACATCCTAGTTGCTATATACCAAAATCTGCATTTTCTTATCTGCCAGTTTTAGATTCATCACTTAAATTTTTGGGGCATTGTGAATTCAAGGATGGCTTTGTCTGCTCTGTTCAACACACCCCTCAAACACTGAAAGGACGAAATTGTTTATCTTCCACTTTGAAACTGTCCAAACTTTGAAACTGTCAAGGCTGTGTCCTACTGTTTCTAAATGAGGTGTAAATTCCTGATTTGAGATTTTATACCAACTATCACCCAATGATATTTTGAGAAAAATACAGCAGTACGGCAATAAGACTTTGAGAAAGTATGATTTATTACCCTTTGTGAATGTGCTGAAAGTCAGGTTTTATATAGTCACACAGGGTTAGTGTCATATTTGAAGGCTATCGAAACCCAATATCCTCTAAAACTAAGTGTATCTAATTAATTGTCCTAATATTTTTAGATTCATGTTTATGATGGAGAAACCTTATCTGAAGTAAAATCCAGAAAAGGCTCAAAGCCTGGTTGGGAAAAGGGGAGAACTGAGAATGCCAGTTTGCAGACAGAAGTATTACTTTCTACTCAATGTGTCAAAGATGAATATTTCAGGATCTCTAATGACACGGCCTAATCCATTTTGGTGAATAAATTTGTTCTTGATGTCCATTGCACCTATATTAACAGACTCTGGTCTGTTAGATAGCCTGAGAGCCTTTGGGAGAGATTTCAGATACATTAAACCCCATTACAGAAAATGTAATTTCTGTCAATATAATCCCATGTATTCTTCAATTTAGTATTTTGGAGATAACAAGCTACTTACAATATATTTGCCTTTGGAGGATTAATTTACAAAGTGCACTATCTGCAAGACACAGACAGACTCACATAAGCATTGCTTGTAAGGGTTATCAGTTCCTGTGACCTTACTGCAGCCTTGAGAGATCAATTTTTGCAGCACTTTTAGTCAGTGGGTAGGAAGCCAACCAAAAGCACACTACCTTTAAATGTGTTACTAAGAGTTTTGTTGCTCCTCAGATGTTTTTTGTTTGTCTATTTTTACCTAATATTATACTTTCATTTTCACGAATGTTGATATAGCATATTTGAACTTCGTTTTTCATAGATAAGTTCTGGATGATACCATGGGGGAGACTATCCATTTACACGAACACCTAAATTCACATATTTTAAAACTTAAGCCAAAGTGAGAAGTCGTAATACAATGGAGGCTGTACAAACTTTCTATTCTCTGAGAAATGTTCTCGTTCAGAGGCAAAGGAGTGGCAGGGTGAGCTCACTAATTAGGGAACACTAACGCACTGCCTTTCAGGGCATCTATCAGACATGCCATCTCTTTCTCCTCGGTGTTGCTAGCAAACTCTATTCATAAACATAGTAACCAGAGAATAAACTTCAATACAAGTTGCTTTCTCTGGGTTGACCATCTTATACAATATTTCCTATAAATCCAGACATAGGAAAGCATTCTTATAACATTAAACATTGTACATGAGGTATAACAAAAATTATGACACATGATTAAATTTTTAAAATTACAGTAAAAAACAGGTTGTAGTTAAAATATTCCCTAAAATAAATATATCCTAAAATATTCCTCCTCACTTTGAACACACTTACCCCATCGTAGCACTTTTTGAAGTAATTCTGGAAGACATCTTTCCTGATAGTCTTTCATTGCTCTATTATAACAGCTACAAAGTCCTGAATTGATATAATTTTTTTTTTTTTTTGAGACAGGGTCTTGCTTTGTAGTTCAGGCTGGCCTTGAGCTCACTACGTAGCCCAGGCAAGCCTCAAACTCAGCAATCCTCCTGTCTCTGCCTCCCGAGTGCTGAGGTTACAAGGGTGAGCCACCACGCCCAGCATTGTAGTATGTGATATTGATTGCTGGTGGGCGTGAGTCTCCACGCCCAGCATTGTAAGTGTTTACCGGGGATCGAACTCAGTACCTTAAGTTTGTGAGGCAGGCACTGGAACCACTGAGCTAAATCTCAGGCCCTGGTTTAAAATATTTATCTTTCCTAGTCATTTTGGCTTTGCTGAAGAGCCGGAAGTCACATGGTCTCAGCTTCTGTAAACGAGGCGGATGGGAGCACACTGATGTTTGTGTGAGCCAGTCCTGTTGCGTGGCACTTAGCAGCAATTTGGGAAGGCCCTCACGAACGACTTCCAGAACTGCCTCAGAAAGTGGAAGGATGATGGGAGAAGGGTGCTCAAAGTGATCGGGAGCATTTTGAGGGGAATTAATCACGGTGTATCTTTTTACTATAGTATTTTTTTTTAAATTAAGCCCTCACCATATATTTTGATCATACCTCACATGTACTGTCATTTCCATCTCACTACTGAGAGTAAAAGGCCCTAGTCAGTGATCATAATGTAACTTCATCTTGTAGCTACAAAAGTTAAAGAAAGTCTTTGAAGTGAGGGCATATTAAAAATAAATTTTAGGGCCAGAGATTTAGCACAGTGGTTCCAGCACCTGCCTTGCAACCGCGTTGTCCCTGGTTCCATCCATGGTAACCACATACCACAATACCACGTGGTGACTCACGCCCACCAACAGTCAGTACCGCATACCACAGTGCCAGTTGTGGTGGCTCATGCCTGTAATCCAGCACTTGGAAGGCAGAGGCAGGAAGATTGCTGAGTTTGAGGCTTGCCTGGGCTACATAGTGAGCTCAGGGACAGCCTGAACTACAAAGCGAGACCCTGTCTCAATGAATGAATGAATGAATGAATGAATGAATGAATGAATGAATATTTTTTAGAAAAATAAATTTTAGTGCACAAGCAGACTTTAAGGTTCTCACTGATACTTAACTTGGCTCAGATATATAATTTAAAGATCACTTTTACTTATTTAGGACAAATCACAATTCCGTGCTGACCTGACACTTTGTATAGTAGGTGTGTTTCTTTCTCTGTCACTGTTTCTCTCTCTTACACACTTTTTCTGGAGTTAATGGTAGCTTTTGCTTGGCATTTAGCAATTATTTCAATTCTTAACACCTTTGCTGTAGAGAATGTCCCTAAAGTAACTAACTAATGTAAGAGATTTTTTTTACCTAGGTTTTGCAAATAATGAAATTCCTGCATTTAATTTTAGTTTTAATGAGTTATTAATTTTCATCCAAACCTTGTCTTTTTTAAGGAATTGGTAATTTTTTTTTAGACTTTAGGTAGGAGAAGTGATACAAAAATGGAGACACATAGATGCCATCATTTTGAAACCGAAGATGTCAGAGAGTCTTAAACTGTAGCCTATTTGAAGATTCAAAAGTAGAGAAATTATAGTTATTCTCTTTTTACATTACTGTAATAAATAAAACCACACAACCCGTTTTTCAGACCTTGTAAACATTTTTTCCTTTAGTGAGCATCAGTTCATGATGTTATTTCCTTCCAAAAATAATTTTTTAAAAAATCATTACTCTTTTCACATTCCCCCTTCACTTCCTTTAGCCACCACTTTAAAGACTGTGTTTCTTCCTTGTTGGGTTTCTTAAAACTTGTTAACATACGTGTACATTTTGGTATGAAGTCAACGGAACCTGAGAGAGAAGGGAGCAAAGAGGAAAATTTCAGTGCAAAACAAGAAGACAGATTTGCCTAATTAAGAGAAAATTTAGAGTAGAAGAAGTAATGGTGATAACTCAAACTATATCATTTTGGTATGATATATTAAAGGATATATCTGAGCCAAGTTAAGTATCAATGCGAACCTTAAAGTCTGCTGTGCACTAAAATTTATTTTTCTAAAAAATATTCATTCATTCATTCATTCATTCATTCATTTATTGAGATAGGCTCTGGCTTTATAGTTCAGGCTGGCCCTTAGCTCACTACATTTTGTGAGTCATTTTTGAACAGATTTCATAAAAGGCTGAAGGGCAGGTTGGGTGTAGATAAGTCATGACTATTGCCAGCAACATAATGTATTGACATACACAATATGCTAGTGAAACACATAAACTCTTGTCTAGTTGTTCGCTTGTCATAGGAACCCTGCTTTCCACTTTCAGTTAAGCTTCAATTGAAACATGAGACAAGACATTTGATGCCTTGTAATGGCTTTTTCACATCATCATTGAACTAATTTTACACCTTTTTAATTGGCATCAGTGATACACGATTAGTGCCTTAGCTGAGTAAGTCTGAAGTTGATGGAACCTGAGAGAGAAGGGAGCAAAAAGGAAAATTTCATTGCAAAACAAGAAGACATATTTGACTAATTAAGAGCAAATTTAGAGCAGAAGAAGTAATGATGATAATTCAAATTTGGTCTACTTGTCAGAATGAAAACAGTTTTAAAATTGGTTGGCATTAGTATTTAGAGCATTTAGGCTGAGATAGAATGTAAAATTTGTTAGAAGATACAGTGCCATATTTGTGCCAATACATGGTGTTTTTAGGATTGAAGCATTGATGCAAATAATTTGGGCAAAATATTTTCTTGAATTATTTAATTTAAATGAGATAAATACATCTTTTTAAAACAAAAATCAAATTCTATTCAGAGTTGCCTAGTTTCATCCTGGTATGTTGCGATAGATGTAGACTTAAAGTGTAATCATTTTGGAAATATAATAGTCACCATAAATTCTTCCTCCCAACTATAATTTTATTTGAGACGTAAATAATTGCATTTGAAGCTTTTTTCTCTTTGTTTTTTCATTGTGGTGGTTGTGACAAATATTTCTGCTTGATGAGCAGTGAAAACACCAATATGAGCACTTTTGTTATCTAGGTAGAAACATCTTTGTGGTTAGATGGCTATTTGGTTTTTAAATATTGAGGTCGAATTTCAAACAAAACACACACACAAGTCAAAACTTGATTAGTTTTTCTTCCCGAGTAGATAAAATTTAGTTTTTTATTGAAAATCTGAGTACTGAATGGTCAAATAAACTCTCTTTCATCTTTACAAAGAAAGGTTGCAGACCTGGGCATCCTCTGTGATGAGGACTCACCTCTTAATTGTGTGATACTTGTCAAATACCTCAAACACATCCTGCCTCAAAGAGTTCTACCTGAGGGTGTAGTGAATAAATTGTACAGTCTCTTTGTTTACTACTTTTCACCCTGACATTTTTTCAGTAAGGTTTGACATTACATGGTTATCCCTTGATGCTCTGAGAAGGAGAGGTTAGATGCCACGTACATACTATATGTGAACTATACTGTGTATGTAGAGAGAAACATATCTCTCCACCAATGGGATATGTGAAATTCCAGGTAGTGTGCTAACATCTGACACAACACTGTTCAAAGGTCTTCTACTTTCCATTTCTTCTAGTTAGGGCATATGCCAGATTTTCCTGGTTACTTAATTTATTGCTTTCAAAAGTGCAAAGCATTCAGGCATCACATCCCTTTTATAACTAGTGGGGGAATAGAGTATGTTATCCTTAGAGATTTATGCCACAGGCAGGTAGAAATGTAAACTTATTTTTCAAAAATCAGATCTCCTTTATTACACAGATCCATGGTTAAAGGTCAAGTTTCTTTTAGAGTTATGGTAATAATGTAGCAAATACTTTTATAAGTAATCAAAGATTTATAAATATAGGTACTTGTTTAGATGTAAATGTTAAAAAATTCACAAATTATCCTTTCAACTTCCATGATCTAAAAATCAATAGAGGTCATAGGTTTCATAGAATTGTTCTGCTTTTTCTTTCTACATAATTTAATAATACATTTTACAGATGTTGTTTAAACAGTAGGCACAGATTGTTTTGTCAATAAAGCTAAACAGAAGCATGACACAAATGCAAAGAAAACAGATGTAAAAATATAATAATGTACCAGTGTACAATACAGGAAGCCCTGGGTCACTTTTTTGCTATTCAACTACAAAACGGAAGTGCAGGCTGTATAGTGATTTTCCTTCCTAGAAATCAGCAAGGGACAGAACAACTTCACACACAGAAAATAATTTTATTAAGCAGGTGGTTTAACTTTTTCCCTTGAGAATCTAAATGTAACATGCATTTAAAGTAGACTTCTTAATTGATCAGTGGAGTAACAGGTGTGGTATTTTAAAAAGAAGGAGAAATATAAATAGTAGAACTCCCTAGAACATTTCAGAATGTGTTGTTGTTCTTTAAGCCTCAGTTAATTTGCGATGCTTTTCACCTTGAGTGTCAATTCTAATAATACTACCTTTACAGGCACTTACTCGGGGTTTAGATTTTAGCAATCACTAATACTCACTAGATAAAATACTGTCTAGTTGCTCATAGGAAAATATTGAAATCAGTCAAAAAATGTTTAGCTTGCATATTGTCTGAGACAGGGTTGGCAAGATGCCAGACAGGCAGGGTATTATTAGGAAAGCTGAGCAAATAGCTCGCAGGGAAAAGAGTTGTGAATTTAGAAACCTTCAGGTATTGTCATGTCAGAGAGTTTTAGGAGTTCAACAGAGACACTGCTTTTGTCTGCAGGTTTAAAAATTTTCCAGCAAACAATCTTCTTTGAAAATGACCCTGTAAACTGTTCAATATACTCCATTGTAAGTTTACTCAGAGCTTTCCCTCACTGTGTAAAATCACATTCTTAACACTGTTAAAGATGGAAAGCCCTCATGCAGGGAGAGGGATTGGCTCCCTGTGCTGGATTAAAAAAAAAAAAAAAAAAAAAAAAAAAAAAAACTACCCTTGCTGCCACAGGACTTTGAGGCTGCTATGGAGAGAAACTAGAAGACCTGAGATATGGAAAGGTAGATCTGAGAGTCCAGATCTGAAGCCAGTTTCAGAGTTTTTCAGGAGGATAAGCACTATCACACTGTCTGAAGTGGGAGCCTGTACAAGCTGGGCAAGTGTTTCTGGGTCAGTCAGAGCTTGGCTTCAAGAGAAGCTCAGCTGAGCTGTTGGGAGAGTGAAGGGTCCATCATGGATACAATCTTTCGGAGTATCTGGGATTCTTTGGAAGGCCATTAAACCAGAGGCTTGGCATTTGACTCTGAACATGTGTTTTGTAGGTTAGCATGACTTGTGACAATTCCTATTTATGTTACATTTGCTCTTTTCAGTGTCTCTGCACAAGTATCTGGTCAGAAAAATAGAGAGAACTCTTTAAACATCATGCAACCTAAAAAAGCAAGATTGACTCTCCTGTACCTGGGAAGGGCATGAGAACTGAGGGACTGAGGTGTCATGGTCAAGGCTATGGAACTTGATAATGCTTCATCCATACACAGCTAAGGGGCAGTTCTCTTGGAAGGCCCCCTGCAATCTAAAATTACAGAAATAGGGCATATGAGGAAGGAATATGCAGGAAACAGATGCTAGAGCCAAAACCTCAACAATTTTTCCCCACTCCTCGTGAGTTAGAGGTGTCTCGTCACTCAGGTCACATTTTATCACTGAGGACAACTGCTTCCGTTATGTTAGGGCTAATTAGGATGCTAAGGCTTCTCAAAGTTCTGATTTCTAGGCTGTATAAGAAAAGTTCACCAGGGAGAAGCAAGGTGGATAATCTGAAGCTGATCTAATTCCAGAGCTACCCTGAGAGTGGAGAAAAGCCACTACGATAGAGACTAGCGGGAAAATTAATTAAAAAGTTGTTACTTTTCCTCACCTTGAATAGACAAATCAAACACTGTAAAATGAAAACTAGATGAAATTAAACATTATCGCAAGACATGAAAAACATATGTGCTGTCACTTTAGGATTCATAATAAAGATAAATCAGTTGTTTTTAGCAGTGTGCTATGAGTCTATGAAGGGCATGACAGATAATAGGCTTGAGATTTCTGAAGTTATTGTACAGAGAAATTTGTTTTTTCCTCAGGCATTCGATCTTTCTCTCTAGTAATTTGGTACATGACAAACTTTTTAGTGGGTGCATTAATAATCTATAAGTAATGGGTTGTCAGGTGTCAGTTAGATAAGATTAAAAGACTAAGCATTATCCATTTGCTATTTTGCATAAGTTTCATGGCTCAGGATAAATAATTTCTTGAGTTGTGCTTGAGTGTGCATGTGTCTATCTTTTTCCTTTTCTTTTTTTCCCTCCCTCTCTCCTTCATCTGGCTCTACTCCAGCTCTCTGTGGAAGAACTCTATTGCCTGAGGAGCTGACTTGAAACTCACACTATGGGAATCAAGGGGACAAATATCTCAGCTGTCTTCCGTGAATGTATTTTAGCTTTTAAATGTTGCTCTTTGTCTTCTCAGAGGAACTTTGTCAGGGGAAGCAGGCTCAGCTAAGAGAGGCAGTGAAGCTTTTAGCTGTTAGTTTTCTAGCAAGTCAGGTTTAGGTCTATTCTTGTCAAATCTGTCTTAAGTGTGTTTACATATAGTTTGCCTTTCTGGTATTTTCTGCCTGCACGGACCTGATCTCCACCTATTTTGTGTCAACAGTTGCTGAGGCTGGTGCTAGGCGATTACCCATTAAGCACTGAAGCACCAAGCTGCGCGCAGAGAGACCCTCTCTCTCCTCTCACTTACATCACCATCTTGCTTCAGGCTGCACCTACAGAAAACAAACAGCATATTTGAGTGGTTAAAACGCCAGCCTGAAATATTAAAAATGGGGCAAATGTTGTCTCCTTGTTGAATAAAACAGTTTTCTCAAAAATAGTACGGAACCTGGGGCTGGGGGCATGAAAGCATTTCTGAGGGCAAATGTTGACTTAGGTCCGGTCTGTGTCGACCCCGAGTGTGAATGCCAGGTGTCTGTGGAGATGCTTCATTTTTAATTTCTAAGGGGAAAGAAGACATTTCAAAAAGAAAATAAAGGAAAAGACAGTGAAGTAAGCACTTCTGACCACACGAACACCTGTAGCTTCTGCAGACCCGGAGCTCCCCTCTTCAGAAACCTCCTCATCGCTGAGCATTCTCGTCCTTATTTCCATTCTTCCAAAGCTTTTACTTTCATCTAATGGTTAATAAAAAATAATTCTATCTGCTCTTCACATCTGAACAATAATAAACAAACAAAAGTTAATCTTCTCTGACATCCTTGAGACTTCTTTTTCTTTTTACCTAACCTACTGCCTTATAAGATTAGCTCCTAGTACTGAAGGGCGGGGGGGGGGGGACACTTCCAGTCTTCAATACATTAACCCTTTCAGGTCTGTAGAGATCGGGTCCTAGATATAACTTAGTTCCAAGATGAATTTTCTGTCTTTTCATGAGCTCTGGTTTAATACTGATAGAATTACTTTTTTTGCTCAGGGATAGAAGTTAAATGCATTATGTATTAGATAGTATATGTTTATATTTTTAGTACTTTTACTCTGCAGTACCAAATCAAATGTAAGTAGTAGTTGTGAGTGTTTGCTTGTTGGGTTTTGTTGGCTTGATTCACTAGACTTCTGTGGTTGATCCTTTATTTGATCCTTGGTTTGGGTTAGCGTTCGTATGTACTGAAAAAGGCATGGGGTGTGGAATGTTTAAAGAGCTAATGAAAAGAATTGTATATGCCCAAAAGATGAGTTCTCAGCCCTCATGGCTGGTTTCTTGGTGGTACAGTTTACAAACAGAAAAGTGTGATAGGATGTGGCAGGGATTCCCTTCCTCGCGGTCCAGTGAGGACTGGGGCCAAGTGGAGGGCCAGAGGGACATATCACAATCTTCTGAATGAGTGTGGAGTTAAAAAAAAAAATAAGGAAAACTAAAATTTGCTACTAGTCATGCCTTTTCTTTTGAAACTGCAAATAACAAAGGAATATATGATTTTGAAGTGTATCAAGAGGGAGCATGGATTAAATTTTCTGAAACCTTGCACTGCAGAACCAGAAAGTGCAAATCCTGGGTGGGAATTTATGCATCATTTGACAGATGAGGCTCAATGCAAGATGTTATGCTGTTAGCTGCTAATTAGAGGCAGGGTTAAGACTGATTTCTAGTCTGATACTTCCTGTCCACCATTAGGTATTTATTTTTAACAGCATTATTTATACAAACCACACAATTCACCCATGTAAAATGCACTTCTTGGTTGTTAGGTTCACAGAGGAACACAACCATTCCCACAATCAATTTTAGAATAATTCTTTTCCACCTAAAAAAAGAAATGTTGAGCCCATTAGCTATTAACGTTTCAAACTTGCTTCTCTGTCTTCACCAGCAACTGGAACACACTAATCTACTTTTTTATCTACATATTTGGATATCCCAGACAGGTTCACAAAAATTGATTATGTAATACACATCTTTCATGGCTGGCTTCTTTTCCCTGGCATAACATTTGCAAAGTTTGTCTGCCTCATAGTATGTATTACCAATACTTCATTTCTCTGTATGGCTGAGCAGTGTTCCCCTATATGGACAGAACACATTTTGTTCATCCATTATCAGTTCGTGTGTATTTGAGTTGTTTCCACCTTTTGCTGCAGTAAGCTTTCACATACCAGTTTTTGTACCATGATGTATTTCTGAGAATCACAGTGACAGTATACGAACAAACCACAGTCTTAGGTTTGATAATTTGCAAAGCACTTTTTGTAAACAACGAGTTACTCAGCCATCACGATTCTGCAGCTAAATACTACTGTGATCTCTGAGCCAGCAAAGCCCAGTCATCCTACTTGGCTCTCAAGACTGTTCTTTACCAGACACCACTCTCCCTCCTGATGCTCAGTGTCTAATCAAGATAACAAATAATGTTCAAAGGACAGAGTCGTCACACTGACCATGAGCTAACTCAGCAGTGAAATGTATATTCTTCAGTTTCTCCACAATGACCCTAGAGGCCAGAAGCATGGTACAAAGATTTGATAAGTTCTAAGAGGTCATTTCATTAATGTTATTGTCCTCATTTGAGAGATTTTGTCATATCTCAATTGAGAGGTGTTTGTCTTTTAGTATATGTGGTTCCATTTGTCTTTTAAGGATCTATAAGCCACACATTAATGAACTTTCTAAGGAACAGACACAAACTTCCATTCAGTTACTTGCACTGTGAAGTTCTGTAGCTTTATTACTGTGACCACATGAAGCTACATAAGAAGCAAAATTTTGAGATATTCTCTTGTCTGTTAGTAGAGACTACAATCTGGGAAGACTTAGGTTTATAAAACTGGAAATCCTAGAGAAAGGAAAGAGTTTATCAGAACATTAAGATGGTGCTAGAATTCTGTAATATCTTTTTTTTTTTTTTTTTGAGACAGAGTCTCGCTTTGTAGTTCAGGCTGGCCCTGAGCTCACTGTGTAGCCCAGGCAAGCATCGAACTCAGCAATCCTCCTGTCTCTGCCTCCTGAGTGCTGAGATTACAGGCGTGAGCCACCACACCTGGCCTGTAATATCTTATATAGACGGAATCAGCTCCTCATCTGAATAGAACAGGATTTCATTTATTTTTATACATTTTTGAGACAGGGCCTTACTTTGTAGTTCAGGCTGTCCCTGAACTCACTGTATAGCCCAGGAAAGCCTCAAACTCACAGCAATCCTCCTCCCTCTGCCTCCCAAGTGCCGGGATTTTGCTCAGCATTGTTGTATGTGATTACCAGGGATTGAACTCAGGACCTTGCGCTTGCCAGGCAGACGCCAGAACCACTGAGCTAAATCCTGGCCCTAGAACAGGATTTTAACTCTAGGCATTCAGAACAAGTTTTCTCTGGAAAATTAATGTTTTTAAAATTTTTATAATAACCATACATCCCAATTGCCTGGAACATTCTTGAAATTATTTTTAATAGTGTCCCTTTATTCTCCAAAATGTCCCAGTTTAAATGATAGGTAATTACCTGTTTGGCTTATTTATGGGGGAGATTACCACAATGTGGGATTTGCTTTAAATAAATATGTTTATTTAGTAATGTGTAAGAGATGCTTAGACAGAGGAAATTTTATGATCTTCTGTGAACGTGAGAAATTTGGAACTTAAATGGGAGAATACCTTAGCAAGCAAACCAAAGAGAACACATCTATTTTTTGTAGCTATTAGTAAAGCAATTCTAGCTATTTTGCTGGTGGAGAGAGTTTTGTTATATTGTCCCATTGCTTATATATTGCAATAACAATAATTTTAAATCCCTATGACTTAAGCATTTTTTATATTGGTAAGGTTATACAAGCTCAGGATTTGTAAATTGTCATATTTAAGTAAATGTTTTATAAATGACATTTTGTTGCATATATTCAATGTCAGTTGATGGATATTTAAGGTAGTTTTAACCTAGGTATTTCTTATGCTCAGCTCCCTGGGACACAGTTACTGAATTTGGGGCCCAGGGCTTTGGTGATCCAGAACATGAGGCCCCGACTCCTGGACCATAGCCTCTCTGGAGCTGGGTAGCCTGTCGGGAAGGGAGTGGCTAGGAGTGAGCAAGGCTCTGTCTGTATTAATAGTGCCTCCTTCTCTTGGCATTACCACTTGAGTCTACTTCCAGTCAGATCAGTGGCAGCATCGGATTTTCAGAGGAGAGAAAATCTTTACTGTGAACTATGCACACAAGGAAGGGGGTCTAGGTTGCATGCTATGCTGACTCATCCAGAAACCATTTTCTTTCTTCCTTCCTATTGTAGAAAATTTGTCTTTCAAGAAACCAGTCTGAGAAACAAAAACAACAACAACAGAAAAAGCTTGAGAATGTTGACCTAAAAGATACCAAACTAATAGAAGAAAAATTAGATACCCTACTAAAGGAGCTACCTCTGCTCTGAATTCATATCAGATTAAGGGTTTTAGTAAACCAAGATGTTTTAGAAGGCAACAAAGTCATTATACAATTTGCTTTCAAGGAAAATTGTCTGCAGTGTATGCCCAGTGACACATTATTTTAAAGTTATTTCAGTGTCTGAAGTCCAACATCATATATGAATTTTGTTTTTGTTTTGCACCACCTTTGCCAGCTCATTAGCGATTTTTTTCATTAACTTCTTTGAAGAAAATTTTATATCTAATGATGACTTCCTCTATTGTGTGCTAGATGATTTCAGTTCTTTTTAGACTAATTTGGCTAATGTCCTTGCTAAAGGAGGAAAAAAACATTACCATTGTGCTGATTGATGGTTTTCCTGTGACTTGGGCAAGTTCCAGTACTGCATTTCTAGAGTGGGTGGAGAGAAAAGCTGGTGTCCCTCTTCCTGCCTGGCCACTCACCTCCCAAACTACTCTCTACCTCCTCCACCCCTAGACACACTGATGATGTATTGCAGTCCTGCAGGATGTTAAGAAACTACAAAAAGATGCCAAATACATGATTTCATAAGGGTTTCCTTAAAACAGAGTCAACTTTGTTGACTGTTTTAAAGTCATATTTTATGAAATTTTATTTTATAAGAAAAGGGAGTGTAGGAGACTTTGACCCTGAAGACTTCCAGTGACAGATCATTAAATCCAATAAGTAAACCCAAATCTACAATGAAGATTTTCAATGTTGTTATTAGTGTTGTTATGTTTGAAAAAAAGAAAGAGTTACTTGGGAGCTAGATAGTGATCTTTCCCTTAGTGTTTGTTTATAAAATATGCCTTCAAGTTATTAAGAGATGTTGATTTAAAAACTGTAGATAGTTTTATTTAAATGGATATAGTATAGTTGAAAGAAAGGCTACAGCAAATAAATTCATAGAATAGGAAAAAACAAAATTCTGGAATTTAACAGCTACTTTCCACTGTCAAATACTGTATTTAAAGATTTTTCATGATGCTTGATTCTAAAATCAAAAAGTATTTTAGAACCACCTAAAATAGATTTATATCACTTAAGCCTTATGGATGTATATTGTTTATTTTTAAAGGAAGATAATGTATTTCAAAGGTGCAAGTACTTAAATTATTCTTGTGTGTCTAGTATTTATTTTTATTTTTAAAATTTTAAGTATTCCTAGCTATACCTCAATACTAATCAAGGTGTCTATAATGCTTTAATAATATAAGGATAGGCATTTTCATGAATATATCTTTTGAGTTAATGAACTCCTTTCTTTTTTTTTCATTATTCAGTAAACTTTATTAGTACATTATATACACAGCTCACAATCACACACAACACTGGGGAATTTGTACCAATATGTGACACAGGTCAATTCTCACTTTTACCCACATCCCTGCCAACCCACCCCCTCCCCACCCCCTATATACATACTTTTTAAATTTTTTTCTGAATCATATTTATTCCTTCCCTTCATTATGTTCCCACACCAAATTCCTTTTGGATATTTCCCATTCTACAAAAACTATCATACATTCTAGAGCTCCTTTACCTCTACAGGTGCTTATATCAAAGAAAAGATCTGGTATTTGCATATCTGTGTTCTATTTATTTCACTTATTAGTGAAATCCTTTCTTAATACTGTAACTGATAACTGCAAAATGATAACTACATTCTTGAGTACCATCTAAAGTAAGTCTATATCTTCCACCATCTGTTGAGGATTCACTTTATGAGGATTCACTTGCCTACTTGGCAAAAGTCACCATGGGGCTCATGAAGAATGTCATTGTTTAGAAATTAAACCATTTCAAATTTACATGGTTTACTGACTCGACTGTGGCATGCCATAGTAACTTGTGTGAGGTGCTTCTAATCATCACAGAGGAAGCAGTAAACACTGAGAAACAGAACTGAGGAAAGATAAAAATGCCATGCAGCAAGTAATTTTCCTCTACTTTTATCAACATCGTTGAGAATTACACAGGGCAGAGATACATGGGATGTTGCCTGGAGGTCTAGTGAATTGTACCTTGTGTTTTGGCTCCTGACAGCTGCTCACTATATTCTCACTCCTCCTACTTCTGGAGAAAAGAAAACTTAACAATCTAGTTTGGGGGGAAGGGAACAGGGCAAGAAGTGAGGGATAAACTAAAGGACAAAGGTCAATTTAAAAGCTGCTGTACCCGAGCTTGTTCAGAAAACTATTCAGGTATCCAAGGACTGAGTATGAAAGGAAATGAACAGAATTAACAAGAATAGAGCAAAGATAAGTGAATAGAACAAAAATAAACATCTAGAGAGTAAAGAAAAGAAAGAAGAAAGCAAAGCTTCCTGTATTTTTAAAACAAAATTTAGATTCACTTTTCATTTTGCTTGCCAGGTTTCTAATAAAAAATGCAAAAATATTAAGTTGATCCTAGGTCTCAGAATTGGGAAGATTTTGTCTCCCTCCCACCTCACACTCTGACTTCTTATAACATTAGTCCTAAAAAAAATTAAAAAGAAATACATCTCTGTTTAGCTGGACATTAAATAAAGCTACAACCAACCTATTATCACCACCATCATCTCCTCCTCTCCCCCTCCTCTTCTATTTTTCTTTATAAAACATTTATTTTGAGACATCAGATAGTTCAGTCACAAGAGGAAATTCTAATCCATGATTTTATAAAATAAAAGAAAACAAAGTTTTTTTCCCAATTCACTTGTATCCCATTTATAGAAAAGATATCAGTTCTTTAAAAAGCACTTCATAAAAAAAGTGTTTTGTTGTGTTGGGGGGGGGCAAATCAGTATTTAAAATATTATTTTGATATTGAAAATTTAACAGAAAGGCAAGCAAGATGCTTTCTGATCTGGAAAGTATACTTAACTAAAAGAGGTACTACTTTTGAAAGTTTAGTTCATGGAAAATTTGAAGTGCAAACTATTAAAGAAAGATGTGATACTGTTTATTTTAGTGATTAAACCAAATATTATATTGTTATGTATTCTGGATATCCTATATCTGACTTTGGAGGGTTGTTGTATTTGGATACTAATTGTGAAATAGTAACTATTCTTTTTTATTTTTAAATTAATAAACTCTTTAAAGAGACTTCATCAATATGGGAAATTCTGACTATATTTAACAGATATATGTTAAACTCTTTTGTTGGCTTTAGAGCGTATTTTTTTTTTGGTGTACCTCCAAATTTGAGTCTATTTGTTTATTTGATTTGGAGACAAGTTTTTGCTATATATTCCAGGCTGGCCTTGAATTCACAAACTCACAGTGGTCTTCCTGCCTCAGCCTCCTGCCTGACTGTACATCCAGATTTGAATTTCATTATTCTTTTTTATCCATCCTTCAAAAACATTATCTCTTCTCTTTTCAAGCTCTAATATATTAAATATTATATATATTTGAATAATATATAAATTTATACATATTAAAACAAACACACATGAGTTTAAGGTGACTAACTTATTAATGTTTTTGAAAATGACACTAAAAAAAGAGAAAGTGACATTGTTATAAAAAGGGAACATGTTCATTTCAGTTCTCATCAAACCTGAGGTCTTTTTTTTTGCTGTTGTTGTTGATTCATATTTAGAAAATTCTTGATGATTTAGAGCCATCCACAATGAAAAGTAAAGCATTCTGTCACAAAAGCAGGGAGGATGAGACACAAGGTCAAAGGGCATTTTAGAAACAAACAGCTGGACCAGTTTATTTACACAGATAGAGGGATGGGGGAACTGACCTCTGTTTGACTTATAGGGGAGGAGCAAGAATGTCATTTTATTACTTTGCCCAGAAGGAAAATGTTTTTGTATCAGAATTCATCCCTGAATCCATCTAAACACATGGCTCTGCTGTATGAGGCATAATTCCAAAGAAAGAATACTTGTGAGATCATTTGGGTGACAAGAACATACATGGAAGAAAACAAAATACAAAGATGATGCTAAGATAAAAAGCCATGTTGCCTTAGAAAACACAGCGTTTTCCTATTTCCTTTGTTACTTTGAGATAAAAATATCCACCATGACCTCAGATAATGAGTTATTTGCAAACGTATAAGAATAATTTAATAATGTCCTGACAGCTTCCTGTATCCAAAATATAGTTGATAATCTTACATTATATTGATATTTTTATATTAAATATTTCAAAAATTAGAGGTTCCACATAGACTTAAGAATGTAGTCAATTGGTTCAGAGTGATTAAGTGTTCTTGGGTATTCAGTGTTTTCAGGTTTTTTTTTTAAGTTATTTTTATCTTTACTGGTGCATTGTATACACACATCATGACCACACTCAATATTGGGAATTTGTACCAGTATATGGCACGATGCAATTCTCATTTTTAAGGAAGGGATTCCTATTTTAACATCTACACAACCCATGTGTAATTTATATCTGTGTTATCAGTAAAAACAGTCATTGCCACCAAAACAAGAAGTAAATTGCACATAATGTCTGTGAGCACTTAGCTAAGGTGCCGTGGTGAGGTATTTGCTCTCCATATGCGCACCGCAGTGCAGCAGCAGGGGTGAGTCCAGTTGGTGCTGCGCACTGCAGACTTTGAGAGGGACGCAGACCGCCCTCAGCATGCTGAGCAGAGTGAGTTCCTAAGTAGACTCAAAATAACAGAAGGACTTGTGCTCTACATGGGGCATTTTAAGACCCAAGAATGTTTAACTTAGGGAAAAGAGGAGAGACAACTATAGGATATGGTGGCTGTGTTTAAATATTTGAAACCCTATCCTAAGGAAGTGAGATTAGAGTTGTTTAAATTATCCCAAGGAGTTGTAATGTGAAAAGATTTGAAATCTAGCAAGACTGCTTACCTTGTTCAGAGATGGAGTCAAGAATGGGTACTATATTCAAAACAGTCCACCAGAGGCTTCCCATTTACGTGGGGTGTCACAGAGGAGACTCATGTCAGGAGGAAGTAAGGACCGTAAAGCCCTTTCTGAAACCAATCTGTGATTCCTTATGATCTCATGGGTTGAGTAGTCATGGACTCCACCCCGAAGTGGTTATAGTGAATGGGAGTCTGGAAGTCTAAGTGTGAAAGAGGTGAGCCTTGCAGAATTCATACACTGAACCGCTGAGTCTTTTCTGAGTAGCTTTACCTCTGACTGTGTCCACAAGCACAGCAACCTTAAAAATTCATAATTTATGACAGGTTCACATTCATGCACATTCTTTGATTCTGTAGTAGAGTTGCTGCCAGTGATAAGTGAGTCAGAACTAATTTTTAGATACCTCTTTATCCCAGAATATAGCAGATGGGGGCGCAGCAGTGGCTGTGCCCTGATCATAATGTCAGGGACTAAGTGCTCATAGTTACTTGCCAGAGATGTGTCCTGAGAATTATTAACATCTCTTTGGTGACATGTAACCTCTGAAAGGTCACTTAATTTCACTGATCCTCATCTGTTGAAAATGGCTCATTCCTGTTTTTTAGGTAAATAGTATAAATCATATGCATAAAATTTTGTGTTTTAAAAGGAACTTGAAAAAGGAAGTTACTGCACTCATTTCCTTTCTTGTAAGAGCAGATTATGAACAGTACCATCGATAAGGAGCTCTTATTTTTGCTCTCTTACTTATGAAGTTGCCTTGAAAATTACTTTTGGTATATGCAGAATATTAATATTAAATAATTTTCTAATTGGTCATGCAGTGAAGGCAGCTAATGAAAAAGCAATTTTTTTCCATTTTAATTGGTTATTTCACATGGTGTTTGTGCTACACCTGTGCTTATAATGAGAATGAAGAATTAATCTAACCTTCTGCTCACATGATTCCAATTTTCATGGCTTATATAAGATAATGATAACCTGATTTGCAACACAATTTGTTGTAGATCTGTGCTTTAAATATTTTTATTAGCAGTTCAAGGGACTCATACACAAGATCTGATATAATATATATTGCCAGTGAAAGTTAGCACCAACAATGTACCTTTTAGATAGATTCCACTTTCATTATTTATTATAATTACTTGTCAGAAGTGAAAGAATACAAGAAGGTACAAGATACTGAGAATCTTAAAATGTGGAGTTATGCATTTTTATTTTATAAAACCTGACCCTGTCTATCTCATGGTTTGGTTTTATAGCTGTTTTCCATTTCGAAGTGGGAAGACATACAAACTAGAACTCATACTGGACCATCCACCCTTTAATTATTGATAGTACATTATTAAACTTTTCATTATATTTTTTTTATGTCCTGCTCAAATTTGATATATTCTAGTCTGAGTCGGGAACTAAAAGCAATTTACCATTTCAGAATCCAATATGTCCTCCTCATTTCTATAGTTGCTATGTAATTCTTATTATGCAGCAGAAGTGGACCTGAAGAGCTCACCTCTCTTGAGGATGACTTTGGAGAGCTTATAGTAACCACTTTTCTATTTTTCAGTGACAACTCATTTTTAGAGGGGCTACAGAAACAATTGTACTAACACCCTTACTTTATCATATAATGTGACTAGCATGATTTAATAATATGTTTATAAATTGTCAATAGTAGCTGGACAAACCAAAACTATAAGCTCAATTATTATATAGCTGTGACCTTGCCTTGACCTTAGACTGCATAAAAAGAAAAAAAGCCCCCCCCCCAATCTCTATAAGTTCTCTGAAGTCCCCAGTAGTGTAAGTTAGTGGTGATAAACTCCAGACATTCTCTCATTTGATGGTATGCTGCCCTCCCAGTTCGTTTCCTTAACAGAGGGAA
>PVIC010005489.1:27500-57628 GCA_004025085.1 Thryonomys swinderianus
TGCATGTCTAATTCATTTACTCACCATATTTGAATTGGCCTGAACAGATGTAAATCGGGAAGGATGGGAAAAACTGCAGTCATCAACAATGATTAATCAGCTGTTGCAGGCAGTGTCTTAAGGAGACTGGTAGGAGGAGGCATGGAAACCAAAAGGCCGTGTGTTTAGAAGCCTAATTGTCACATCAAGCATCATTGTCCCCATGCAACAACAACCACCACCTTATACATCACTTCCTGTTTTATGCAGCTCAAAAAACATAGACTGAAGATTTATTTTTAATATGTTGGCTTTATTTCTGAGCAAAGCATCGGTCATGTGTGTATTTTTCCATAGTCCCACCTTGGAGCATTTATGTAGACATTGTAAATAAATTTTGTGCAAAAAGGACTGGAAAAATGAACTGTATTATTGCAATTTTTTTTTTTTGTAAAAGTAGCAGTTTGGTATGAGTTGGCATGCATACAAGATTTACTAAGTGGGATAAGCTAATTATACTTTTTGTTGTGGATAAACAAATGCTTGTTGATAGCCTTTTTCTATCAAGAAACCAAGGAGCTAATTATTAATAACAATCATTGCACACTGAGTCTTAGCGTTTCTGACGGAAACAGTCTGGATTGTATAATGACGCCAAGCCCAGTTGTAGTTGTTTGAGTGCAGTAATGAAATCTGAATCTAAAATAAAAACAAGATTATTTTTGTCATGCTGACTCCACTGCTTGAAAAATTTGTTTACTGCCCCCAATTTTTAATGATTAATGCAGTAAATATAATAATTAATTTTAGCCCCCTAAATCTTATACATACTTGGAAATTTTAACCACAAAGTAAATTATTTTAATAACAACCTCTGATTTCTTTAAACTGACTTAATAAACTCCTAATTCCAGCAAATATAAGACCTAAGGGCACTAGACTAACTGTGGACTCAGATTACATCCAAGAGAATCATTCACCTAGTATCAGTGATATTATTCTTGCATAAGATGGTGAGCCTAGAGGAGAGCTCATTCAGCCTTTTATAGAGGAGGCTACCTAGAATGAGTCGTATATGTTCATTAGGGAATTAGCTATGTGAACTGAAGAGACCGGACTTCAAAATCTAATTTTTATAAATATGCTCTATGTTCTCATTGGATAAAACTGGTTATTAACCAATTTTCCAGAACAGCTGTACAGAATTTCTGCATGGCAGCCAGCTAAATGGTACAAAATAACATGTTTAAGCTGGAATAGCTTATAATTTTATTTAAATAAAATTGCTGCTATAAAAAGTGCTTCCCAAAGCTAAGGGAAATATACAAATATTTTAATTAAGGCAAATTCGTTTTTAAAAATAAGCCTTTTAGCAGTGATTGCTTGGTAAACACAGGCCGGGTCGTTGGAGGAGAGCGCCTAAAACTCAAGTCTGACATTCAGGCCTGTGTCACCCTATAAAACCGCCTTCTGCAATTCTATTTTCTGTTTGAAAAGAGAAACCAGCCGCGGGCTGGCTTTACTAGGTGCTGTGTGACTGACTGGCTCACCTGCCGGCGCAGCGGCGCGCCCCTCTCACCTTTTGTTTATGGGGCCTTGTTTCTCAGCACGTGGGTGCGCCAGAGGAAGGCTGGCCCTACGGCAGCCGCCTAGGCCTCGCGCCACCACCCCACCCCCATCCCCTATGTGGGATTTTAGACATTTCTCATTTTGCCCCAGTGATAATTCTTTCACTACAGAAATAGTCCATACTAACGGAATCCTTCCCTCTTGATACGTGGTTACTAGCCGTTAATAGCCATGTGTTTACTTTTAAAATTAATAATAAACTTCATAAGCCAACCGTCCACTTGCCCCTCCTCCCTAGTAGTGGCGGGTGAGTTGGTTATTTTTCGGCTTTAGTTTTTGAGAAGGCGCTTGCCGAGTGGGGAGAAGAGAGACGGATAGACAGACTCCCCTGTGGAGATGGTGCAGAGGGAAGAGGAGTTAGGGACTACGGAGACCAGGAAGAACCGTGATCGAGTGTCCAGGAAATAGCAAAGAGAAAAACAAAACCCAAACTGTTCTTTCCGTGCCCCACCCGGGCTTCCTCTTCGCAGTTCCTTTCTTCCTCCCGACACCCTGGCCTCTTAAGGCTATTTTAGCTTTTCCTCTTCTAAATTTCAGAGCCAGCTCTGAGGTTACTGAGGACACTTATCCGAAGGAGGGAAATAATAAGAAGTGTCGAGAGTGTTTCTGATGTTTCTTGAAAGGCAGAAACAAAACGCCCTCCTCTAAACAAGGGCACACGATTGTACCTGCTTTTTATTTTTATGGGGGGTAGTGGTGTTGGCCACTGGCTGAACTAGACTACTTTTCGGTAAGGTTTAAATATTTCTTCAAAAAATTAAAAATACTTTACTCGGTCATATTTAATCAGCTGTAATTATAACACATTCAAAATGAATAATATGCCTTGACAGTATTTTTATTGTTATTGTTCATTGCATGATGTTCGACTGCTTTAGAAGCACAGGAAAGAGAAGTAAACGCGCTACAAATGGGGAATTACCCTCGTTTAGCATTAAAATTCATTTAGATAAAATTGCCACAAACATTTAAATGGGAAGATTAGTTCCCCCTCACGCCTTATTGCACTCGCTCAATGGTTCCGTTAAGAACATTTTACACGTTGGAAATTCCGTCTTCTCAGACGGCTTGCTGTTTCCTAGTTACCCACATTCAAAGAGAGGCAGCGGCAAAGGCAGCCGCAGCCGCAGAAGCAGCAGGGGGAAAAAAAAAAGTTTTGGCAACTGGTCTGCAATTCATCCGCTGCTCGCCTCAGTCTCCCCTCCGCCCCGGACGGCCAGCCCCCACCTTCTCACCCTTCCCCAGCCCTACCCCGTGCCCCCATTATGTAATTTGCAGAGCCCTGACCTCAAACAATCGACTTGCTTAGCTGTGTAGCATTTATAGATAATGATAAAATACAAAGAAATATCAGAAAGCCAGTGGGGCCCTTCTGCGGCTCCCTCTCCCGCTCCTGTTCAGAATCGAGGGTTTGGCTCCAATGGCCTGAGCTTCTCACATCTCCTGCCCTGCGGCCACAAAAGCTTTTTTCTCAGCCGCGACTTTTCTAGGAAACTCATCACTGCTTCTCGCTTATACAGAATTAGAAACGTGTTAGGGAATTAGTCTGAAAAGTCCATACAGCGCCTGGTTTCTCCCTCCCCCTTCCCGCCCCTCCCCCCGCTGCCACTCCCCTCCCCCTCCGCCCTCGCCCTCCCTTCCCAGAGCCGCAGGAAAAAAAGAGGAAAGTCGGCCTCGACTGCCACCTTTTGGAGATTTGGAAAAATGACTCGGTAGGAGACGGAGAGAGGCTGAGGCTCAGAGAGGTGTGTGTGGGGGAAACCCCCTTATTATCCTGGGTCGGAACTGGCTCCTTTAATCTGATGCTTAAATATTTGATGTGGAAAAATTACCCATAAAATTAGTTACTAACAATTTCAAATTGAAATCACTTATCGAATTATAAACGCATTAAAGCTGTATGGATGGTATTAGGAGTTCCTAGGGAGGCAGCGGTGTCTCCTTGCAGCGCGGGGCCGGGAGTTTCGCCCCGGGGAGAGGCGCCCCGCGCGGAGCCCAGGAGGCCGAGCACTGCGAGCGAGTCGGCGGCTCGCCGGGCTCCGGAGGCGGGAGGAGGCCGGGAAGGCCGGCTGCGGGAGGCTGCTCCGCGGGGCAGAGAGGCCTCCGCGGAACTTCCTCGGGAAGTGGGGAGACCCGGCCCGGCCCCGCGCGTGTCCTCCTGGCGCGCGCCGTGTGGTGCTCGCTCCTCGCTGCCCGCGGCGTCCGGGTGCGCTGCGCTCGGCGCCCCGGAGGGGACCGCGAGGACCGCCGCGCCGAGCTCCAGCCTGGGCGCGAGGCGGAGCGGAGGCGGAGGCGGAGGCGCAGGAGGACCGGGCGCCGCTGGCACCGCAGCGGGCCCCGCGTCCTCCCGCCCGCCCGGGAGGAGGGTGTGGTGCGGTCTCGGGCCGGCGGCGCGGGGTCCGCTCCGGGCCGGGGAGACGCCCCCGCGGGGCTCGGCCTGCGTTCGGCGCCGCTGGCCTTGCCTCGTGGTGGACTCGAGACGTCTCGGACTCCGAGCCCCGCGGCGGGCTCTGGAAACGTGACGCGGGGCGCTCGGGGACCCGGCGGGCGGGGCGGTGGGCGGCGCCCCGGCTTCCCGGGCAGAGCTCGGAAGACCGAGCGCCCCGCAAACTTCCCTCGCCCTTCGGGCCCGGCGAGCCCTCGGGCGACGTGACTCGTGGAGCCAAAGGTCCCGCACGCTCGTCCGAAGCCGGCCGGGGCGCGTGGCGCGGGGGGGGGGCAGGCCCCGCGTCCGTCCCGCTCTCGCCCCCGCCCCAGGCTCCGCCGTACCCACTGGTCCTCGGCGGCGCGGGGAATGAGGGTCAAGTAGGTGCGGAGCTCGTAGGGTACTGGGGAGCCCACCGCACCCCGAGAGCCCAGAGGGAGCCGGAGGCGAGGGCAGGAGGCAGGAAGGGCCTCCCCTTCCACCAGCGCCTAAGATTCTCTGCCAAGGCGGAGCCGAAAGGAGAACAACGTACAAGGCCGATTCGCCCTCGTTCGTGCTCGAGAGAGACTTAGCCCTAAAAATGGTTTCCTCGAGTCTCTGTGGGGTGTCGGGCATCTTCAGGCCCTCGGCGCCGGCCGGCCGCCCCTCGGGTCGCCTCCCCAGCGCCGCCTCCTGCCCTCGGGCGCGCTCGGTCCCCCAGCGGGAGAAAAGGGATTTAGTTTTAAAGCGGTTTCCGTCGATCGGGCCGGTGGCTCCTACCCCTGCCCACGGGCGCACACACTCACCTCTCCCCTAAAGTACCGCGCTCGTTACGCGAGCAACGATCCTAATCTCCAGGCGGAAGCGAGCCCGGGGCGGCGCCGGCGGGGGAGCCGTGAGCGGGCACCTGCCTCGCCGCCGCTCGGGCTGCTCCGACCCGAGGCCTCGGGCGCGGCCGACGCCGCGTGGGGCCCCGAGGGTGCCCGGGAGCCCCCCGCTCTCTCCGGCGGGCGACCTGCTCCGCTCCCGCCCCGCGCCTCCCCTCCGGGCTCCCTCGCGCCTCCGCGCCTCCCGGGTCTCTCCCCGACCTTGCTCCCTCAACCTGAGCCGGGGCGTCTCCGTCCCTCTCGGCCCCGCCGGCGCGGGCCCCTCCGCCTCGCCCACCGCGTCCACCGAGGTGGGCTTGGGAGGGAGGCTGGGGACTGCGGGAAGACCCTGCCGAGGGTGACCTGGGATTTTAGGGAACACGAGGGGAGCTCTAGCGACAACTGCCAACTCCCTCTCGGGAAGCTCCGGACGGCCCCGGCACCCGGGGCGCCGCCGGCACCCCGCCCCCCCCGCAGGAGCCGCGTCTGGCCACGCGCTCGCGTCCCTTCCCGGCGGACCCTCCGGGCGCCAGCGCGTTCTGGAGCCCCGGGTTCCCCTGGACAAAAGGAGGAAACACAACGTGTAAATCCACGTCCCGCCGCCCCCAGCCCTGCAGCTCTGACCCGCAGGACTGCGTTTCAGGTAGTCCTGAGCCGCGGGCCGCTTTGTGTGTTATCTGGTGGGGGTGGGAGGGAAGGGGAGGAGGCGCCCACTGCCCGCTCCGTCTTTAATGTCTGAAATAACGAAATGCCTGTGTGGCAGCTGCTGCTAGAGCCAAAACTAACTCTTTGGAAGACGGAAAAGAGTGAAAGGCAAAGAAAGACTGTTCATTTTTTTTCCTTTGGTGCCGTTTTGGATGTCATCTGTTTCCTTGGCGACTGTGTTCAGCCCCCGGAGCCCCTGGGCTCCTGGATTGTTAGGGGGGAAAAGCATGCTATTTCTGCACCGTCATTTATCACTGTCACTGCATAATGATTCCCCTTGCAGCCCCTTATTGATGTTTGTAATTGCATTATCTCATAAAGGAGGATGATCAATGAAACCGAGCCGTGCATTCTGGGGTCAGAGGAAGCCAAAGTACTGTTTGTCCCCTTTAATACAACAAGTACTCATTATCTTTAAGTCTGTATTCAAAAAATGATCTGATCTGGGGCTGACCCTGTCGGACATCCCAACACTTTCTAAAACGCGGTTTGCGTAACCTTTTGCTTAAATGCTAAATCAAGTACCTGTCTTGCATTTCAACGAAACAAAATGCTAAAACTGAATGAGAAAAGCATTTCTTCTTTTCGTTTTTCCCCCTTTTCTTTTTCGGAGAAGGGAAGTGGTGCGATCCTCCGATTGTCCAAAGACTCACGAGAATTTACACTATAATGACTTAGTGTAATGTGGAAAAAGCAACACCTATCAACAAGGGATGTAATGAATGAAGAAATTGTGGGGTGAGGGGAAGAAAGGTAGCTGAGAGCTTTTAACAAGGTCAGCTCTAAAAGAGCAGAATAAAAACCACATCCGGTTTAATTAATAAGAGCTATAAACTGAAATAATTCCCCATGATTCTGCCCTTGCTTCTCCCTTTTACAGAGTCATATCTCTTCTGTTTAGATAAATGACTTTCGTGCCTGCTCGATTCTCACAACAATAACTAAATCAGCTGCACACTCTGTGTCTAAAACCATCTACAAACTCCAGCAAATAAAAATAGGTTCATTTGTCTACTAAGGAAAGTATTTAGTTGAGCAGTAATGTCCCAGTAACAGTGAATGGAGTTCTTGTGATCCCATGAAAATCAAGTCATCTTGTTGCACTGAAGTAAATGAAAAAAAAAAAAATACAAAGGAGAAAACTCCAAGTGTAATTTTAAGCTAAATGCATTATTGGACTGTCACAGTGAAAACGTGATTGTTTGGCTGGTGTAAGGAAGAATGGACATCCACTAAACTCACATTTAACTTTAAAGGTTTTTAGAAAAGAAACATGTATTCTGGATTTGGTTATTTTAATTTGTAGAAAGAGGAGAAATTGAGACAATTCTAGTTCATCATTTCAGTAAATGAGAGTGAATGACTCTTTCAAAGACAAAATCAGCCAAGAACGAACTTGAAACATCGCAAAGCTGAATTGCCAAAAAGAAAAGTTTCCAATCTGCTGAAAATGAATTTCCCCTATGTTAATAAGATACCAAAACAGAAAAGAAGGAAGGAGGGGAGGGGGAAGAAATGAACAGAAGGAAGACTAAGTCCAGGTGTTTTATTTTAAAAGTTCTAGGTATTTCTAAATTAATCATACAATTTAATATTTAGATGAAAGATCCAAATGAGAGACCTTCGCTATTGTTAGAAAATGAGTACTTAGATAAAGTTCACTCTGGTAAATTGACACCTTGACATAAAACCTTACATCAAATGATAAAACAAAGGGCTCAACTATTCCCAGTTGGAAAAAAAGAACTTTAATAATGAAGGTCAAACAAGTTTTAACTTTGCTAAATCATCAGTCTCATTTTAAATAGAAGCCAAATTCTTCCACAAAGGTATTATTTTCCAGAAATTCTGTCAAGACACCTCAAAATAAAGTAAGTTTCTTATTACTTAAATATGCTAACACTTTCGTTCTCTAAAAATGTTCAGTCAAATAGATGTGCAGCTACACAGATATGTAGTCCAAATAGTGTCTTGTTGTTAACCTAAAATATTAAAGGGAAAATAAAACGGTGGGCATTGTCAGTTGAGATGGAATTTTTTTTAGCATAATGCTTTGATGCTCAAACACACAAATGAAATCCTTTGATTGTGTAACCAATCGGCACAGACTTTCTCTGTTTTGTTGGGGATCTGGCATCAGGCACATTTTCTATTTTTAATATTTAGTTTTATAGCCCACGGTTAAAATAATGAAAAATTAGTCTTGTTTCAGAAATTATTTATTTATGGAACGAACATGATTAAAACATAAACACACACTGCAGCTGCAACAGAAAAAAACTTGATTTACGGTTATTAAATCTTTGATCGCCATGTTAATGTTTCTTTTCCTACCTTTCATTTGCATTTTAATCTATCGAATCTTTACAATTTTGCTGCCTCCTATTTCAATGATTGATTACATATCTGAAATTAGGAAAACTAAGCCTAGCTTTCCTTTTCTTTCCTCGCGTCCTTTTTTTTTTTTTTCCCCCTCTTTCCTTTCCTCCTGGGTAGATTTCTGAAACTTTCTCTCAACGCTAATGTAGACAGGACAAATTAATTCTGCTCTTTTAAATGTCAAAGATATAAATAAAAAATGTTTTCTGTCCCAAACGTGAATATTTTCCCAGGCGCTTGTTTTCGAGTCGTAAAAGATCATCCCAGCAAAATGCAATTAAGAGGGAAACACACACACACGCACACGCACACGCACACGCACGCACACACGCACGGCGCAGAGGATTTTTTAAACGACGTGTGGTTACTGAGTTAAAGGTGAGAAGTTCACAGTCCCTCTCTCTGTCCCCCTCTCCGGGTGGTACCGGGGCCACCCGTGATCTGGGTCCCCGGCTCCCGCCTGCGGGGGGCTCGCCGTCCTAACCTCCGTCTGGGCCCGCAGGGTCCGCCCGCCGCCCGCTCGGCGCTGCCCTCCGCCCTTCCTCCCGCGCCGGCGACTCGCACCCGCTCGCGGGCGGAGGGACGGTCGTCCTCCGGCCGCGTGGCGCGCGTCCCTGTCCGGACGGCCGAGCGCGGTGCGCCCGACGTCGGGCTCCTGCTCCCCGCGGGCCCGAGGCCTGCGCCACCCCGAGACCCGCGGGAGGGAGCGCCGTTCCCCGGGGCCCCACCCCTCGTGGCTCTCTGAGCCCGCAGGCGCGGGCGGCCCGCGGGGACCGGGCACCGAGGACCACGACCGACCTCGCCGGCGGGTGCGGGCGAGCGGGAGAAGCCGGAGGGCCGGGACCCCGGACCTCGACGGCAGCCACCCAGGAAGCACATGCTCCCCACGGCCGGCTGGGGAGGCCCGGGGCAGAGCCGCCCGGGCAGACCGGGTGCCCCGGCCTCCGCACGCCCCGCAGGGTCATCGGGTCACCGGGAGCAGCGGGGCTCCGCTCTCCGAGCGCCCCGAGGGTGGCTTCAGCGGGGCGGGCCATCTTCCTCCCGGGACGCACAAAGCGGTCCGAGCCGAGAGAAGGGGAAGAAAAAGACATTTGATCCGGGCCGACCCTTTGTCTTGAAGCAGATCAAGCAGCCTAGAAATAGGAGGAAGAACAGAAAGTCTAGACAGGAAAACTTATTGTGTTCACAAAATATAAAAATGATCCGAGCGGTCTGGTACCTCGAGGGACGAAGATAGATCCTGGCTGAAGAGTGAGGAGACGCGAACGGGAAGATTTAAAAGGAAAGAAACTGCAGATTATTAAGAAAGTAATAGTAAGGTGTCCCATACACTACAGTTTTATTGTTGGGTAGTAACTACACGATTTATTTATTGCTGGGCTATATAATAGAGATAATGACCACAAACTCAAGATAAATTCTTAGGCGCCCCGCCGGTCAATTCTTTTTTATTTAAGAGAACAATCCTGAAAGGTGAACCTCATCTCCTCCGCTCCCCGAAGATCCGTCTTGCTTTCTCCCATATTATAAGCATGACATGCAAATAAATAAGCGCTGCCGGTGTGCGTGGGGAGGCCCGCAGGATTTATTTCAGGTGAGGGAGGAAATACGCGGAATATGAATTTCCGCAGACGCTGCGGGGTGAGGCTGCCCGCTCCTTTTCGGCCACCCTCCCCTCCCGGCTCCCTCCCTTTCTGTGGGAGCACGGAGCGTCCCCCGATAAAACATTAATATGTCACGACTCAACTCCTTATTCCTTGACGTATAGGTCTAGTGAGGCGGGGGGGGGGGGCGCCAAGTGCGGAGCGCATCCCCAAAGTAAGCGGGCTGCTCGGAGGTCCGGTCCGCACAGGGCAGCGCGAGCCCGTCGGGACTCCAGGGGCAAAGCGCTGTGAGGAGTGTGCTCCTTTCGTTCTGAAATACACAGAACGGGCCCGAAGTTTGTCGTCAGGGTCTGGGACGGGATGGGCCTCCAGCAGCCGCCGAGGCTCCGCGAGGGCAGCTCGCGACCTCTCGGGACGGTCCCCAAGCCTGGCCCTCGTTTCTCTCCCCGCGAGCCGGCGGGTGACACGCCGGAGTCCGCAGAGGGAGCCGGAGCGGCCCTTGGGCTCGGTCCGCCCCGGGCGCGGGGAGCGGCCGGCGGCCTCAGGTGGGGCCGCACCTGGCGGGAGGCTGGGCAGCCGCAGGGCGGAGGCCAGAGCCCTCGGCCCCGCCTGCGCTCCGCTCCGACGCGCCCCTGCGCCCGGAGGCCGCACCCTCCACCCTCGGGCGACGCCCTTCTGGGGTTCCTCCCTCATTTGTAGAGAGCACCGTCCAGATACAGAGCGTGGCAACCTCACAGCAATCACTTATATTCAGAACTTCCTCGGATCTGTGTTGGTCCAGAGGGGGGAAACACCTGGGGGTGAACCTCGAAGAAGAAAAGAGGCACTGAGGAAAGGGGAGGGGCGGGGGCAGAAGGAGGTGTGTGTGTGTGTGTGTGTGTGTGTGTGTACGCGCGCGCGCGTGTGTGATGGAGACCTAGGGGCGGCAAGGAGATGTTGAGGGCGGGCAGCTAAGGCCAGAGCTGTGCGCAGCTGCGAGGGGAGACAGGAGGGTGAAAGGAAGCTGCTCCCCTAATTTGGGGCTCATGGGGGGATGAAGTTACTAGGCTGAAGGCGAGGACAGTCCTCCTCAGTCTTCTGCAGTGATGTTGTCACTCGAGCACAGCTTTATCTTCTAAGCAGAGTGTCTGTTCCAGTGATTTCCATGAGCACATGGATTACCGTCTTCCGAGCCTTCAGTATTTATTTCGGTCCGGTATTAAGTGGTGTTGCAGAGGCCATGGAGGAAGTGAAGTGCTTCAACTTTTAATCTTCCGAACATTAAAGCGTACTCCACTGAGTTTCCTTTTCAAAATAATCTAAAATAACAAAAAGAAACGAAGCTCATTACATGAAAAACTGACAGGCGCTTTGCTCTCAGCCTGGCAAGTTGCCTTAGTCACTTCAAAGGATGATAAACTAATTGTTTCCAGAGTTTATAAGTAATTAAGCTATTATTCAGGGGATTTATGGAACAGTTTTATTCGCGTTAGAACTTCCTATTTAGAAAAGCCAGAGAAGAATCTTCAGAAATATTAGGATTTTAATAATTAAAGTCTTTCCATTACTGTTAATAATGAAAACTATTTTTACTTTAAAAAGCATCGGAAAATGTAAACAAATACAGTTTTCTCCAGAGTAAGTGATAAGTGGAGGTCATTATGGATAATTAATGCTGAAAGGAAAATGAACATGTAATGGTTTCCAAAGATGAAAACATCTGTAACTATCAAGTTAAGTTTTAGAAAGTTAATTTTTAATCAATCAGCTGGATTCATCTATGTCAGGTAGGAAAATATATATCTACTATCCTTTTAGAATTTGGTATAGAAAATTCAAAGCTTAAATAGTTGTAGAATTTTAAAAGCAACTTTTTGTGTTTAGGTAGCAACAGGACTAAATGTCAAGAAATTCTAAGAGCTGGAGTTTCTCTAATTTTATGACCAGTAACAATTGCACTTCTTTATCTCTACCTTAAAATATAGAAAATATGTTCAAAATCTTTTGAAGTATATTGTTGAACAGACACTATTTCTGTAGTATTTAACTTCACGTTTGTCAATTTCAAATAGATTTGCCCTAAACAAATCGATTTTCATTAAAGGAAGAAGTAAGACTTTAAAAAGAGATGATTAGTCAGTTTGTATAGTTTAGCAAAATATATGAAACTTCAATAGATGTTTTTATCTATAATAATTTAATATGTTTTTAATATGATTTTTTTTTCCTACAGGATAGCATTAGGTTAGTTCTTTTAATTTTTAGGGAAAACAGTTGTTTTATTATTGCAAGAAGAATTTGAAAACTAATATAATTTTCATATTAGGAAAAATATTTTTGAAGAATAACATGAAGATATAAAAGCGAAAATGTAAGTAAATTTCCACAACTTTTATCTGAAGTGAAAGTTGTTTGAAAAAAATGTAAAATATTCATAGTTCACGCCTTTCTCCACAGACACTAAGTTAACTATAGTCATCATGACAAGGGGTAGAATCTCAACATAGCAAAAAAAAAAAAAAAGTTTGGCACAGTTACTTATTTGGAGCAAAATTCCTCTAAAGGGAAAATCTGCAACTTGCTGGAAAATGTATATAAAATACACTATGATTCAAGGTCGGTGTTGGTTTGTTGATTCTGTATAAAGTTTGAAAATTTAGATCTGTCATTGTGTTGCAATGTCTGATTCAATGTTTGCTGTAATATGTCCTCTTTATCCTAATAGACTTACATTACATTATTGAAAACAAAAACTAAAGCACCCTGGTTAGTAGTAAAACAATCCCAACTGTTTGACACCCTGCAGTGATCGACCTTCTGCTCACCAGGCTCACTGGGATTCACTTTTGGACATTTAACTATTTAAGCTGACTTCATTACAGAAAAACAATGGAGACTTTGTTCCACTGGCACCTGCAGTATTTCACACAACACATGGGACACACCTTGCCCAATCAGTTATTGCTGTGATTCACACCAGAGCAGGAAGCTAACTCTAGGCCAATTTTATAATATGAATATGCTGTTCTGATTAAGAGGAATGAAATTGTTTTGCATATTCCATTCTAATCTTAAGGGGAAAATTAGAAGTCTGTTTTCCAGTTTTCTTGTGGTAGTAACATCGGTATACTAATGATTGCTGGGATTACTCAATATCATGCCTTCGTGGTTAAGATTTTATGATATTTTGAATTCAAGATTTCCACAATCATATAATCAAGGTAGAAAAAAAAATTGTCCCCCTAGTTTAAAGAGGTCCCAGAATGGAAAGGCTTGGAGAATAAATAATGAGCTCAGTGAGAGTTTCAGGTACTCTACTTTGTAATACAGACCCAATTGATATAATAAACGCAATTTATCTTGCATGCCTTTTTTCCATCACCTGTCAATTGTGCTAATATATTTTTATTTTGCAGATCACTTTGTAGAATGTGATAAGGGATTACCTTATATTATATTGAACATTAAAATTAAGTCTCCCAGAGATTTTTCCCCTCTGAGGAAGCCTGACACAGGAGGGAATATTACTTTGTCCTCAAATTCCTAAAGGTCTCTTAGAATTCTGAGGTACTTTCTTTTGATCTTCCCTGTCCAGACTCTCCCAGGAAAATGACAAAACCTTATTGTTCTGAAGCATTTGCTGGAGGTAATTAATACCTTTATTGATTAAATTGCTTCACTGAAATAGAAAGTGACTTTTCCATTGATAACTGGATTGTAACTCAATGGACTGAAAAACAACATGCCAAAACCAAAGATGCAAGAGGAGCTCAACTACTACCGTGTGACCCCGTCTCATTCTTCTATGCATTGAAAATTTCAGACTGCAGCTTAATTTTCACTTAAACTGCGTTGTTGTTGTTGTTGTTGTTTTTGTGCTGAGGATTGAACTCAGGACCTTGTACTTGTGAATCAGGCGCAGCACCACTGAGCCACATCCCCAGTCCAAACTGTGTGTAACTAGTCTGGATCTCCCCTTAAATTGTCATATATTTCTAGAATATTATATCAAAAAATTTCAAGGCTGAACAAATTGTACATTCTCAAAACATGAGTGCCTAATGCATACCCAGTAGTGAGAAGGGTACTGGAGACATGAAGGTTAAAAGGATATTGTCACTGTCCTTAAAAACGACCATGGGGTGGGGCTGAGAAAAATACCCACAAAACCAACCTGTACAGCATCATAGATTCTGTGGGTACACCAAAGTTAACCCAAAAACCCAGAGGAAGGGAACCCTGGAAGACTTTGTGGTGGACTGTGATGAGGAGGGGTAGAGGGCAGGAAATGTCTGACATCACAGTTCAACAGAGAAATCAGAAACAACTCTACTTGTGTTTAAGGAAAGGGATTCAACTCAAGGAATTTGTTACATAAGGAACAGGAAAACCTTTGAAGCCAATCACGTGATAACAAAACACCTTAGAACTGAGCAACAGCAGGAGGCTGCTAGCAGCAGTAGACTGAGAGACAGAAGGAGCAGAGCGGTAACCAGAGGGAGGAGCACTCTGGGGCCCTGCAATCTACAGTAGAGCAACAAAGGCCAGGAAGGACTTTCACAACAGTTCCAGGAAGAGGACAGTTTCTAGGGTATGTGACCTTCCAGAGCTTCTCTGATTTTGTTTTCTTAAAAAAAAAAATCTTAAAAAAATTCTGAATGTGCTCATTTAAGAATGTTGAAAGACGAAGTTCCAATTAGGGAGACTAAATTAAGAAAGTGGCTTATAATTGTTAGTATGGCCAAAGCAGGTAGAGTGATAGGTTGAGGCTCTGTAGGATATGAACTGAAAATTTTAAGGGATAAGGTATGAAATAACCAGTGGCTTCACTGACTGGTTGGTAACCATTGACTCCCAAAGCCAGGATAATACAGATTACAGGACTAAACACTGCAAGAATAGAGCCTACAAATACAATACTGCCCATCAGCAAATGACATTTCTACAAAGAAACACAGCCAACCTTCAAGACTGCCTCCAGTTAATTTGTATGGGAATTTGACTCAGCCACAAAGCTAGTGGGACATCGATCCAGTCATTTTCATGAACAAATTAGAAATTGCTCGCTAACCCCAAGGAGATATCTTTGTGACCAGTTTGGTGTTCAGAAAGCTAGATCAAAGGTTTTGTCTACTCCTAGGTAATAGCAATAGCTCAGTCCTAATAGAAATAGGTCAACCCATGACCTTAGAGGCATCAGGCTCATGAATGATAGTTTGAAGGAAGTAGGACTAAAACTAGGAATTTAGAAAACAGTGAAAACACAACTGTGATATGTTGGGGTAGGAAGTGAAAAGGATGAATAAGAGAAGATATTTAGGAAATGGAACTACAGACCTGGGAATGAAGTATATAGTTGAGAGCTGGCATGATTTCTGGTTTAGAAGACTAGGAAGATTGTGGCTCCATTCTCTGGAATGGTAACTTTAGAGCAAGGGACAGGTTGGACAGAAAGATGAGGAACTTGTTCCAAACATTTTGAGTTTCAGGTACATACAAGCTAAAGAAGTTACTTAGGAAGATGAAGACCTAGGCCTGCATTTAATTAAACAGATTTGGACTGGAACTAAAAAGTTTGATAAGATCAGTCGGGATCTCTCTGATGATTTTACTCTAGGAAAGGCAAGGAGTAGGCTATCAATCAAGGGTAACAGGGATATATATGGATATAGTTATCTATCTATCTATCATCTATCTGTGTGGTAAAGAAGAGAAAAAGCTGACATATTTGTGTAGTGATAGGGAAAAGGAAGATGTGTTAAATTACAAGAAAGGGTGTTTCAATAATACAGAGATTGTTCAGGTAGACAATGAAGTTGAGTCAGTAGTGGGGTACCTAGCCTCTGAAATGGAAGGCAAGTGATACATGTCTAGGGATGGATTGTAGAAATGAAACTTGGGAAGAGAACACACTTACTAGTCTGATAACCTTAACCATATTTTCTTTTCTATTTTTTTTGAGATGTGAATGGTGATGCCACTTGATGATAACGTAAGGGAGTGAAAGAGTAGTTGGGTTTGAATATTAAGAGTCCTGTATCTTAGAAGCCCTCTCAGATCTGGATAAACTGAGAGGTTTGCTCACCCTTAAGACTAGAAGAAAGGAGAGGGTGTTTAGGCACACGTTAAATGTTAATAGTCGTCATGGGAAATGGTAGATGGCACTGAGCAGAAATGCAAAGCTAGCTGGCTAGCATCCAGAACTTAGATGGAATTGAAGACTCAGCGACAACATTTTGTGCGTGGCTGTGCGGTTTCCTTCAGCAGTGTTTAAATCCTCTGAGTGTTTTTCTAGGAAAGGGTGTGCCACATAGATATGTGTTTTGTGTACCTTGTATGAACCAAAGTATGTGGCAACAGAGTTATCACTCCTGGAGCAGGAAAACAGAGGTGAACCTCAGCCGCAAACTTGCCAGAAAAAGAGGCTCCTGTGGGTAGAAGATCTTATCATCAGTTGGGTACAATGACACTTTTACTTGGTGTTTGCAGAGTTGACAAATAGGAGAGTTATAATACTTTACAATATCTTGAAGTAACTCTGAAATGCCAACACATATTACCAATATGCTCTATTTGGAAGGGGACTCTACAGAGTAATCCTTAAGCAGTGTCTTGAGGTATACTGCAGGCAGCTCCTACCTATTCATTTCCAAGGCACATGAGGTGAATATTTTGCTTATGTCCTTGGCTAAATTTTATACCTTTCTACCTTGTGTAAATTTCACCTGGTTTGGATTAGATAAAAAGAGAAAAGTAAATATTTGGATCTCTAATTCTTCAGAGAGTAACAGGAGCAATAAGGGTGAATGAGTGCACTTAATACCTTGAGTTTTGTCTTTTCTTTTGTCAACACATGCAACTGGGAGCTCACAAATAAATTAAGGTGTCTTTTTCCATGTTATCTTAAAATGAGGACAAATCAATGCTTCTGACTTTACAATATGGGACAGAAAGCAAAGCACAAAGAGAACTCAAACTGTGTGAGTCTGTTTGAAATCTGAAACTGAGTTTGGGTTGCCTCAGCACAGAAGTCACAAGGAAGGCCAGAGCTTCAGGCAAGGGGTGTGTTATGGGCTAAGTCCTATTTCTTCAGAATTCAAAGTTCAAGGCTCACCTCTGGCACTCAGGGATGCGAATGTTTGGAGAGGGAGCCTTCACAGAGGTTGCTAAAGATAAATGAAGTCATAAGTGTGGGTCCTACTACTGAAATGATATGTTTTAGCAGAGACATGTGGGATGCAGGCGTTAGAGGAAAGAACATAAGAAGATAGTGTCATTGGCCAACCAAGGACAGAAGCCCCAGAACAAATCAGAATAATGGCTACTTTGTTATCAGACTTTCAGTCCCCAAAACTGTGAGAAGATCAATTTCTGTTTTTAATGTCACTCAGTTTGTGATATTTTGTTCTTATAGCCCTATAAGTTTGGTGGCTTATAGCCTGGAAGCTTTAACAATCTAAGAAATAGTGGATGAATTCATTTAAATAAACTGTAGAAACAAACCCAGGAAGGATCTACTGAGAGGATCCTGCATTTGCCTTGACTTTGCTTATCAGATACTTCCATAGTGCTTATCAGTGAGAGGCTTTCATTTTTCTCTGTGCTCCGGATTTTCCTCACTCATTCACCCCGCTGCACATCTGCACCAACTCTGTCATTTTAAAAAATACATTATGTTTCAAATGGCAGTGCTCCTTTTTGTTTTTTTTTCCTACAAAGTTTGATTGTAGAGTCTACAGGTAGTGTTTTTGTTACGGTGAGGAGGATTTAAACCTGTCCATGAACATAAAGCTTACATTCATGGTTTTACCCCCTTCAAGACTGTGAGATTTGGGCCAATCATCCTATTAGGTTAGGTCTCTTTAGTATTTAGGTTATCTTGATTAATTTCAATGTTTGACATTTTTAATTAAACGATTTTCTAAAATTTTCCTAAACACATGATGACGCTGGCAGGAGACTGTCCATGGTATTATATGCCTTTGTGACTGACATGTCGATGGCAGATTCTACTGACGATGTTGAAGAGGAGCAGAAACAAACCTGATGTTTTGGGAACCTGTGTGCGGCTCTTGGCTAAGGACCAAATATGACAATGTGTGTGTGATGCCTGCTGCGACAGAACTAGCAGGTGGTGATCCTGCTGTGAAGAGAGGCGTTCAGTAAATGTTTTTGCATCTTGAAAACTTTCATGGTCTTACTTCTACTACTTTCTTTGTTTTTTTGGAGTACTGAGGATCAAACTTAGGACCTTGCACTTGCTAGGTAGGTGTAGTGCCATTCAACTACATTCCTGGCTCTCTACTGATTGATCATTGTTCTTGCAAAAAGTATGGAGTACTGGAAGTGGTAAAATCTTACAAAAAAAATCCTAGTGTTTCTGTTGGCTTATTCTTTTGGCTTTAGTGAAGTCCCCCTTTTGGCTTTAGTGAAGGTCATCCTCTTCAGCTATGAAAAAGGGACAGTTCTAGCTGCCTAGCCTACCTTACAAGTGTTTGGGAAAATGGTATTATTCACAGCCCTTTTTATTTTGCATTTCAAGACAGAGACTCACTTCATTTCCCAGGCTGGCCTGGAATTTGTGAAACTTCTGGTTCATTGTCCAGACTAACTGGGGTTACAGGGGCACAACACTGTGGCTTTAAAAATTCTGTTATGGAAGGAAACTTTTCAGACAAGTACGAAAATTGAGTGATTTTTTTTTTTTTAAACAGGGTCTCACTTTGTAGTTCAGGCTGGCTCTGAGTTCACTATGTAGCCCAGGCAAGCCTTCAACTCAGCAATCCTCCTGTCTCTGCCTCCCGAGTGCTGGGATTACAGGTGTGAGCCACCACGCCCAGCAAAAGTTGAGTGATTTTATAAAAAGCCATTGGAGGTCTGGAGTTTGGCTCAGTGGGTCCAGCACCTGCCTACTAAACCCAACATCCCTGGTAAGGACATACAACAATACTGGGTATGGTGGCTCCAGCCTGTAATCCCAGCACTTGGGAGGCAGAGGCAGTAGGATTGCTGAGTTCGAGGCTTGCCTGGACTACATAGTGAGCTCAGGGCCAGTCTGAACTACAAGGCGAGACCCTGTCTCAAAAAAAAAAAAAAAAGCCATTGGATTTCAAGAATTATAAAGATGAAAATTTCATCTATTTCTCCATTTATTTCCTACCTCTAATCCTTTCTCTTTTTGTGTAATTATTTTAAATCAAATACCAGATACTGGTTTGAGTCACTTTTAAATATACTGGTGTTTCTTAACTAATAATGTCTTCGTTTTGCTTAAGTTTTTAATTTTATAATTTTTAATAACTTTAAAAAGTAATTAACAATTTCATTTTGATACGATTTTGAATTTACAGACTTGAATAAGGAACTCCTATAATTCTCTTATCCTTTACCTAGATATTACTAATTATATACATTTTTACTTTTGTTTTATTCTTCTTCCTATAATTCATATAACCTTTTTCTGAACCATTTAAAAATGTATTGATGACATCATACTCCTTTATTACCAAATACCTCACAGTACATATTTGCATAGTTTTAGAATTAGGACTTTTAAAAAATATACTACAAAATACTTTTCAAGCAGGAAATTTAACACTGATACAATTCTAATTGTAAATTGTAACTGTTTTATAATTTCTAATTTGTAGTCCATATCCAAATGCCATCGAATGCTACAATAATGTCCTCAATTTAGACTCTAACCAGGGTCTTATGTTACATCTTACTTGTGTTTTTAGCTTTAATTCTCCAGCAGTGTTTTAGTCTTTCATGATTTCTTGACCCTTTTTGAAAGTATACCAGTTGTTCTATGCACAGTTCCTTGGTTGGTTTCCTTATGTTTGGGTTTAGGTCATGCGTGTCTGGTGGAGGGTCACCCCACCAAACCCAGGCAAGTGGTATCAGCTATATAATATGGTTGTCCTCACACTGGTAATGTTAACGCTAATCATTTATTTTATTTTTATTTTTATTTTTATTTTGAAACAGGGTCTCCCTTGTAGTTCAGGCTGGCCCTGAACTCAGTATGCAGTTCAGGTTAACCTCAAGCTTGTACCAATTCTTATGCTTCTTCTTCCTGAGTGCTGAGATTACACCATTCTTGGCCTCAATTTTGATCACTTTGAACACAAGGTGTTGTTTGCCAGATAGGAAACATTTTAACTAATTCATAAACATTCTGTTTCTAACCAAACTTGGATTCCAAGGTGATAAAATCCACTGATGACCTTCTAACTCCATCCTTTTTGGGTATTTATTATCTGGCATTGCACTGTAAGCAACAATTCTGCTTTTTTCTAAATTCATTCATTCACTTATTTATACCAAAATAGGATAATATATTTTTATTTTATTCAATGGGTTATGTTCACTACTATCATGATCCTCAATGTATTAATATTTGGGAACCTCTCCAGACTGCTTCCTGTTTACTTTTTGATGTGTCTTAAAGGAAGTTTAACTTTGTATCTCATGTATTGAGCTGGAGGCTGTACTTGGTTGGCTCTCCTGTTCATGTGCATGAGATCCAACAATGACAGAAATAATAGATTTTCCATCCAAATCTTTCAGATTTTTAGCATATTCCTGGAATGAGTCAGTGTGGGCGGCAGGGTAGTATGGAAGAGAATTAACTGCCCAATTATAGAAAGTCCCATTGATAGCCTCTTACTTAGGGGCCCTGATGGTGGCTATCACAAAATGTGTTCCCTGCTAAAAAGCCAGCTAATTTCTGGCTTCTGTCTGAAACAGGTTTCTCGAGTCAGTTAACTGAACATAAATTACAATTGACCTTGGAGGGATTAACTTGCCTTTTGGGGTCATCTTAGCTGTATAGCTATTTGGTGCTTTCTGACTGCCTGAGCTTTTATATATTTTTCAGTTAAGTTAGAGATGAAAATGTGCCACTCACAGACATTACAAGAATTTGACCTTCTCAGGTCATTTTGAGGTCAAGGAATTAATGCAGAAAATTACCAGAAGATCTATAAATACACATGTTTCTTACATGAGACGTATCATTAAAAAGTGATGTTCATTTGATTTAACTGTTTCAGAACTGGATATAATATTTAAATGGAAGCCATAGGAAAGGAATTTTAATTTGGAGGCACATAATAAAACTACAGTGAAATGTCATGAAATTGTACCAACAGTAAGTTCTTAAAAATTTCATTGTGAGGAAACTGAGACCTGAAGAGATCAAGGACTCTTGACCCAGTGTTGGTGGTAGGCTTTCAAGCTTCATGCCAGAGTCAAAGATCTTAATCATTATCCTTCCCTATCTCTCACAAAGACAACTCTTTTAGATCATGCACCTTCCTTTAATCTGAAGTAGTAATTCATGCATTTGCAAAATATTTAGTAGGTACAGTTGAGCATCCAAAGTGGCAAGGGAGACTTAGTTTGGGCTAGAGGTAGAAACAACTAAGAAGCAGGAGAAAAGACAGGGAAAGGTGAAAGACATATTTACCAGTATCAAGGATAAACACCAGCCCCTTTGGTTTGAAGCATTTAATTCCTTATCTTGTCCAATAACTACTTATTTATTAAGCACATACAGACTGGCATTATGTGTTTTACTGAATTTCTACTTTAAAGTTACAGCATCCCTAAAAGCATAATTACTCACTTATTTCAGAGATATAGAAACCAAACATTGGGGAGAATAGGGAGAAATGGTGGAATTTCTCCTGCCATTTGAAACCAAATCTGTGAGATGTTGAAACCCCCACTCTTATCACTCATTTATGTACCTAGCATAGATACTGCAACGTTTTCTCTATTCCCGATGTTGACATACCCCATACCAACCATGTTTCTAACGAGCTGAAAATATTGGAAACAGATTCAGACTTCCTTTTTTTCTGCTTGGAAGTTGATTTTTTTACCAAACCATAGAAAGTCCAGCTCCTAAAAATTAGCATTCCACCCATTTTTACCCATATTCGGCAGTTTGTCATTAGGATTTGCTTTCAGTAGCAATCCTCTTCCTCCTATCATGGTAGAATATTTCTTTAAAAGATTTCACATCCTAACCATTTAAGCATGTACGTAATAGAGAATGCTTCTTGTTTATCCTAACTTTCAGACCTTGCACCTTAAGATGAAATCTTGAATTTTTTTTTTTTTTTTGAGACAGGGTCTCGCTTTGTAGTTCAGGCTAGCTCTGAGCTCACTATGTAGCCCAGGCAAGCCTCGAACTCAGCAATCCTCCTGTCTCTGCCTCCCAAGTGCTGGGATTGCAGGCATGAGCCACCACGCCCTGCACTGTGGTACGTGGTATGTGGTATTGATTGTTGGTGGGTGTGAGTCTCCACGCCCAGCATTGTATGTGGTTACCGGGGATCGAACTCAGGACCTTGTGCTTGTGAGGCAGGTGCCGGAACCACTGAGCTAACCCGCCGGCCTGAAACCTTGCCACTCAGAATTAGAGATTGTTTCCAGCCTCTCTTGCAGCTATATGTGGTTTTATGACTATGATCTGGCCAGAAAAAAACAAGCTAAATTGTTTGGGTATGTTTAAAAGAAGATGACTTGGCTAAGAGGAAACTCATTTGCTGTTATGTTTCTATTGTCTTAGAGCAGCAACTAGAATGTGATAGCTAAATTCTGAGCAGCTAGCCTCTTCATGACATGTCCCTGATAATAGGTAGAAGTTGCCTGGTAGAATATCCTAACAGTAATAGTAGCCTGGGCTACTAATGATGTTTCGAAGTCATTTTACCTATTCAATGCTACACAAGGCTGGGGATTCAGCTCAGTGGTTGAGGTGTCTGCCTTGCAAGTGCAAGGTTCGGAGTTCAATCCCTAGTACTGCATACCACAATGCCTGGTGTGAGTCATGCCCAACAGCACTCAGCACCCCACAGCACAGTGCAGGGTGTTTTGGCTTATGCCTGTAACCTCAGCACTCCTGAGGCAGAGGCAGGAGGATTGCTGAGTTCCAGGCTTGCCTGGGCCACATAGGGAGCTCAGGGCCAGCCTGAACTACAAAATGAGACCCTGTCTCAAAAAAGAGAGAGAGAGAGACAGAGAGAGAGAGAGAGAGAGAGAGAGAGAGAGATAAAGGAAGGAAGAAAGAAAGAAAGAAAGAAAGAAAGAAAGAAAGAAAGAAAGAAAGAAAGAAAGAAAGAAAGAAAGAAAGAAAAAAGAAAGAGAAAGAAAAAGGAAGAGACAGAAAAAATTATTCTACTTCAGCAAAAGGTACTACTAGGGTAAAATATTTTATGAATATTCCTTGGTGATGGAGTTAGACTAAGTATATATTCTTAAAGTATGAATACCCAAATTTCCAGACAAAGCCTTATTAAATAAAATATGGAGAGACTATTTACAGATCTGGCAAGAAAAGGTGGAAATCTGAGAAATCTTTTAAATAATGAAGTCAAACATGATTTAAAGATCTTTATGGCTTTTTCTTTAAAGTTGATAAATCCTTTGTAGTGGTAGGCTTTAATCTGGGAAGTTGTGTGTGCTAAGTACTTTGCATCTGAGTTATATCCAAAGACTTTATTCTGTTTTAAATCTTCATTATTCATGTCTGTCATAGACGAGGTTAACTTATTTATTATGAAGAGCTTCCCTTACTTTTGTCCGTGAGAACATGGTATTAACTATGCAGTAATCTATGCTGGTAAGTATTCATTAAATATCTGCCATTTGTAAGGCACTAGATTAATTTTAGGGTTATGAATGTGGTCTCTTAGTGTTAAATGAAGACTTTTAATGTGCACATAGTACCACACACTTTCAGTATATGTAGTGAGTTTAGATACAATCTATTTTTATCTTTTATCTTTCTTTCTAGTGCCATTTCAAAGATGAGGAAACAGATCCAAAGATTCTTCAAACTCTCATGACTTGTATCATCTCCACTTTTATTTTTTTCTGTTTTTCCCATAAGCTTATTGGTACATTTAAGGTATATATTATGATCACATTCATCTTTGAGATTTTGTACCTATGCATGATATATCTCGGTTCTTGCATTTTCCCCATTCCCTCTCCCTTCTTTCCACCCCTCTATCCCTCTCTATTTACAAAAGCTTGATTTCCTTCTTTTCTTATATTTTTTCTTTCCCTATTCCCCTCTCCACTTCCTCTCCACTTTGGGTATGTTCTTTCTATTTCACATTATCTATTATATATTTTGGTATTTCACACTTCATATTTGTTTTCTAAAATGATTCAATGGAGGGAAAAGAAAGCATTTTCTTGAATTTGATCCTAATTATGTTTGGCATTGTGATTTCTTTCCATAAAGATTTTTTAAAAGTAAGACTGCAACAGCAAAACCTTCTAAGAGTGAATTTTCTAAACCTTGCTGACAATTACTGATGTTATATTACTGTAGGAGACATAGACTTTGTGGGAAGATTTCCTCTATTTCAAGTGACAGCTTACTAAGCTTTGTAGAAAAACAGAAATAGGAAATTGCATATTGATTCCAAAGCAAATCAACTTAAGTATCTTCTATGGACCTATAGTCAGATAATAAAACTCAAGAAAATAATGTATGTTCCTCTCTATTTTCAACTGAACTAGAGAATCTCAAACTTTGCAAGCAGTATTGAAATAAGGTTTCTGAAGTACCATTATACTATGTTTTCATGAGTGTTTATTAAGAATCTCCAAACCTTTTTCAGTAATAAATCGGCTGACATATCTCTGGGTTTAAATCTTTTATTGGTTACTGATTAACTTAACTGCTTTGCCTGACAAACCTTCATAATAAATAAGCTAACCAGCAAGCAGATCGCAATCAAACCAACTTTGTTTAAGGGACTCTCACGAAAACATGATTTACACACTAATGAATTTTGCAATCAGCATGTGGTGGTGGTGTACAAGTTTCAACATGAATCTAAAATGTAGAAATTCTAAGACACTGAAGTTATTAAAAATCACACCACAATGCAACTACTTTTAATTAAGAAGAAATATATCACATTCATATTTTGCAGCAGCATTATGGCATATGAAAAGGATAACTCAGTGTTGCTTTTTGAACACATCTTAACAGACATGCCTGCTGTTGCTTTGAAGACTAATGATTCATTTTCAAGATCAAATTGCTTACCATACTGATTCAAATCAAGAACAAATACAAAAGTAAAACTGTATTTTATATGTACTAAGCCATGTAATTTGATGAGGCGAATAATGATGGAGTGTCAGTAAGAAAAGTTGCGTACATATATATATATATATTTTTTTTTTCAAGTTGAGCAAATTCTTGAAAAGCCTATACAAATCACTGGTAATTTTTTTTGTCTCTGTTTCCATTAATTAAGGTTTTTTTTTGTGGGTGTGGGTACGAGGGATAAAACTCAGGCTCTTGTGCTTGCCAAATAGGTCCATTACCACTTGGGTGAAATATTCAACCCTCCATTAACTAAGTTGTGGATAGTGAAACTGTAATAAAGTACCTTTAGGTCTTTTTCTATCAAATTTTTGAAGAATTTAAGTTTTATCTTTCTTGTTTGTTTGTTTTTGTGGTGCTGGTGATCAAATATGGGGCCCTGTACTTCCAAGGGAGGCTCAGTACCACTTAAACTAAATCCCCAGCTGAATTTAAGTTTTAAACATTTGCTTGGACAGATGTCAAAATACAAAGTGCTGCATCATTGTGTGTTGGAAGTATCTGACACTGTTTTTACTCATCAGATATTCACAGAGAGATTTTTATGACCTTTTTAAAAGAAAACTTGCAGGGCTAGAGATTTAGTTCAGTGATTCTGGTGCCTGCCTTGCAAGCGCAAGGTCCTGAGTTCGATCCCTGGTAACCACATACACTGCTGGGCAAAGTGACTCACGCCCACCAGCAATCAATACCGCATACCACAGTGCCGGGCGTGGTGGCTCACGCCTGTAATCCCAGCACTCGGGAGGCAGAGACAGGAGGATTGCTGAGTTCGAGGTTTGCCTGGGCTACATAGTGAGCTCAGAGCCAGCCTGAACTACAAAGAGAGACCATGTGTCAAAAAAAAAAAAAAAAAACTTGCATGAGGGAGTAACTTCATCTTGTAGACCCCACAAGCATTTTAAATGAATAAACTTTAGAGTGAAAAAGGAAAACTAACATCCAATGTTAGATTTTAGGTATTATTTCAAATTTCTCGGATTTTTAGAGCAAGATTTTCAATCTTTCAACAGTGTGTAAAATGAATAATGAACCGTATTATTAATTTTGAGTATTTCCCCGAAAAGGAATTTTGTGAGAATCTTATGTATAAACAGCAGAGAGAATTGTATTTAGAAAAATATGGCATTGCTAATCTTAATTGTTATGGAATATATATTAGAGTGCAACATATCATGTTTTTCCAAAAAAGAAAGATGACACTGTTATGATTGTCATAAACACAACAGTAATCTAGCAAGGAGGACTTCAAGGAAAGGGGTATGTAGACTCAGACACAAGTTGCTAAGATATTATTTCATCATGTTCTCCTTCACCCCAAATCCTTTAGATTAAATACAGCTAGTTTACTTGATGAATAATTTCACATTAGAGTTATAATTGACTGAAGAAGAAAGTTTTTGAAGTGATTAAGGGAACAAAATCTCTCGTATTTCCTTAGAATTTACTAGCCTCTTTTGCACTAAATACATTACTGGAGCAACCACATTTCCTTATATTGCCAGGAAGAATTCTTCAGCAAAACACTGTAATTCTGTGTCAACAAGACTAACAATAGCAAGAGCATCTCATGTTTTCTTAATGAACTGGGAACGGAAGTGTGAAGGAGAAAAGACAGATTCTAGGTTAGAGTCTGGCAAGGTGAGAGGCTTCTTCAGCACAAAGAAAAATCCCCTTGAAATGCCTGAAAACAAAATGCTGCTTCCCTCCTTTCCCTCTTTCTTCACTCTTTCCTTTCTTCCCTTCATTTTATTTTAGTGCTACTCAGGGGAACCTTCCTCATATGTCTTAAATATTTCTGAGGTGGATTAATGTGCTCTTCAAACAACCAGATTTGACGTTGATAAATTTGGATGGCTTGACTTTGGAGAACATCAACATATATTTCAATTCCCTTTGTAGCCACTGCTTCCTGATACCTTGATCTCCAGGTCATGCAGCAGAGTTATCAACTATCGATATCATCATTATTGTTTGGATCATTAATGGAACCCATTTAAGTTGGTGATGTGCTGTGAAGAGATCTCAGGAACCCAGCCACGTCAATCCCCATTTCTCCTAAGTCTTTTGGACCTGTTCATATCTAAGAACTCATTGTAAAATGCAAAACACAAAAATAAAAACCAATAATGCCAGGGGCAATTATGATGATGTCTGACCATGTGCTTCATAGCATCCTTACTCTTTCTGATTATTATACAATCTAGGGCAGCTCAATGTGTACTGATACTGAATGGCTAGATTTAGCCATTCCCTGGGATTCTAAAGTATGCTCTCAGGATTTCTCTTTCACTATTGCCTAGAATTATTTAGCTAGTACAAAGAAAAAATGACGTTTTAACCTCCCGAGTTTTCTAAACCACATTGTACAGATTGCTTGCAAAATTGTCCAAATCTCTTTTTTCTATACCCATCTACATAGGACTTGCTGGAAAAAAAATGCTAATTTGATGCAGAAGCTGCTTAGCATTAGTGAAAGTAAACTCTGTCCCAGCCTTGTACACATTATATAATTCTCACTGATAAAAATTGCACTGGGGCCGAGGGAGAGGGGAAGAGAGGAAGTTTGCAGATGAACTTTCTACCCAGTCTTGTTTTCAACCAGGTAAAACGGAGTTCGAAAGGCCCAAATCCTCAGCAGATTTGCACAGCACAGTAATAGCCTTTATGCTTAGAAATTTATGGGCCATGGACAGTTTATAAGAAACGATGTAGTTCATCAGAGAGCTAGACTGATGGGGCATATGGGAGCATTCTGCACAGGAAGTTGGGTTTTGGAATAATACTTACTTTGATAGAGTTGTTTTGTTAGCTAAGTAAAACAGTAGGAAAGGCAATGGCCACTTAGGCTTCAAACATAAATATATATTTATAAGTCACCCAGCTGCCTAATTGAGAGCCATAGTGTTTTCACTGAGTATATCCTCACCAGAAAGCAGTAAAAGCAGTATCATCAACAAAACCCCGGTCTCGGCATAGATTCATTTAATCAGCCTTTGATAGTTCTAAGATAATTAAATGCTGTCTAAATGCTTCTGTCTTGAAGTCAAAGGGTGAGATGATGGTTAGGACCATATTTTTGGGGGGAGGGGGTTCTTTTGTATTTAAGGTACAAAGACGGAATGTTAAACCTTATGTTACACTCAACGATAGCAGAGGTCTGTTATCAGAGGTTGAAATTGTGGTGCCCTGGCCTCCTGATGGGGAGAGTTGGGAAGCCGGAGGAGCCAGGGCTGGCCATGCAATTGTCTGCTGCTTTCAGGTTTCACAGGAGAAGGTTAAGCAGGAGGTGGCTTGTTAAATTTGAGCAGAGAACTGGAAAATAAGATTTCACACTCCTGAGATGGGGAAGGCTGGTAGTTTGGAGTTTGTCTGGGAGATCTGAAAAAGGTCGGGGATGCTATAGAATTTCTCAGATTGTATTTTGGTGCTTATGGAAAACAACAAAAAATTGGCTTTACGTAAAAAGCAAAGGGCCTTATACGAAGGCAATCAAGTCAAGCATTTTGTGTAAATAGGTATTTTAAAATTCCTACCATTATTTGGGTGGGTGGACATCAGATGCACGCCGTCTTCTGCTTGGCTGGCTTCCCTAGAATTCCAGCCTCCCTGATTATGCTGTGGGACTGTATCCTCCATTGATGCCCTCTCTCCTGTTCTCAAGGTCCTTTCTCTTTATGGACCCAGCTTTTTGCTTGGAGACACTGAGCTAGGATTGTGTTGCACAGGGAAGTGAGGGAGTCCGAGATTTGGGTTACAGTCTGAGGTTGGTTTGTGTGACCTTGAAGCAGGATGCAAACTTTCTCATGGGCCTTGCTTTCCTTCCTGGAGAGATGAGGGGTTGAGCCTGAGGTGCCTTTGAGTCCTGACATTGTTATCTTATGTTCTCTTCTCTTGTGGGACAAATACATCCCTTATTATTGGTTGCTTTTTACAAAAAATTATTCCCATTGGGCTCAGTGGTTCTGACACCTGCCTAGCAAGCACAAGGTCCTCAGTTTGATCCCTGTTAACCACGTACAACAATACCGGGCATGCTGACTCACACCCACCAGCAATCCAATCAGTACCACACACCACAGTTCCTGGCATGGTGGCTCACACCTGTAATCCCAGCACTCAGGAGGCAGAGGCAGGAGGATTGCTGAGTTCAAGGCTTGCCTGGGTTACATAGTGAGGTCAGGGCCAGCCTGAACTACAAAGTGAGACCCTGTCTCAAAAAAAAAAAATCCTATTAATGCTATAAACCTGCATTTGCATCTAAATCACTGTTTTGGTTGTTTTTCTATATCTCATTTGTAGACTGACTTCTATTCTTTTTGCCACTTGGTTACCTTGAGACTCATTTTACCTTTATATTATTATCTAATATATAGTGTTCTGCCTCTTCAAGCATTTGTTTGTCCCTTTTCCTCAATATTTGATCTTATTCTAGCCTAACGTAGCACTAAACACATTTTCAACATTTTATAAATATTTCTTGATTGATTGGTTTAATAAGATTCCTTGTGTTTCAGACCTCCCATCTCCTTGACTTGGCTTTGGATTCTGGAGTTTCTGGAGTTGGAGTTGAAGTCATTCTTCATCTTCTGTAATATGAACACTGGGTCAGGCCACTCACACCTGCACAATCTCTAGTCTTAAATCCTCTGTTCCTAAGGGGCTGTCTTAAAGGATGACTCAGTCTCATTTCCCCTGTTCCACCTAGAGTGAACAGGAAACATAAAAGGCATTAAGTATATTGGATAGCCATCAAACTTCTACTAGTTTGACTGTGCTAGGGAAATTAAGCCATGCAGTGTCAAAAACTCCCAAACACTGTCTTTTAGTTTCGATTTGCAGGAATATAAAATGAGAGGTTTCTCTACTAACAGTTACAAATGTTCTGAAATAACAACCCACTGGAGAGATACAGATAAGAATCCTTAAAAGTATAACCCCAAATTAGATCCACATTTCCCTGCACTATAAAACATTAAAAGAATTTAATAGCATGGAGAAAATGTTACTGATTGCCCATTATCTTACTATAATCTCTGTATTTCTATGAAAATGTGATAAATTTTGTACTGTATTAAGGACCTTTTAGCATACATTTAAGTGGACTATTTATTTTTAAATCTAGGAAGGCAAATGATTGGTTTCATTAATTAACTTTTTATTAAGTTGAGCTAGCAATAGAGTAAAATTGAAAATGGTTATTTCTCTAGTAGTACTCTGTAACTTATTTTGCTAAGATTCTCCATGAGCCTTTGTATCTCTTACAGTCCTGACACAATCCAACACAATCTAGTTCTCAGTTCTTATGCTATAAATTACTTTTAAAGAAGAATGAGATTTTGCTTTGAAAAGTCAACTGATTGGTTGTTACTAGAGGATAATCTTAAATGCTCCTTTCTTTTAGGAACATAAGACACTGCAATTAGAACTTTCTCTCT
>PVIC010005490.1:0-57632 GCA_004025085.1 Thryonomys swinderianus
GAAGGGAAGGGAAGGGAAGGGAAGGGAAGGGAAGGGAAACCAGCATCCAGATTCTCTGAGAAACCACAGTAATTGCTGAGCAGGTGTTTGCTTTGGTCTTGGCAGAAGTGGGTAAGGACATTAGTACCCACAAGTATCCCTTCAGCTTTTTCCAGAGGCGCAGAAGGCTGTGGTTATTTCAGGAGAGAACAATGGAAGAAAGAGAAAAACAAGGATCTTTGAGGCAAAACAAGTGTCCTTTTGAGCAACAGTATGCCAGGGTATGAGCTTCCCACTTACCTTAATTTATATAATAAGTGTTTACTGAGCATTGACCTGTCAAATAATGCTTTCTGGCCTTCAGTAAATTATGACCACCTCTAGAAGGGATATAAGTGTAGAAATCTTTAATGTTGTGTGATTAGTAATATTAAAGTGTATAAAGAATGTTAATGGGTGGGGAAGAAGAGGGAGAGATGTCAGGGAACATTTCCCAGAGAAAGAGATCATTTGAACAAGGTTTTAAGAATGATTAAAAACCCAGCTTCCAAAAAAGATGAAAAGAAAATCTTTCTGAGTAAGGCACACATAGCTCTCACTTTGGTGGCTGAGTTCAAGTGCATGTGGAGCCAATAAAGATAAAGCCGGAGAGGCAGAGAGGAGTCAGAACTCCAGGGACTTCAGATACTAAGCTGGAGAATGGAGAATTTTAAGCAGGTAGTGGCTTGATTCCTTCTTGATCTGTTTTAACTATTCTATCTTTTCCCTGAATCTATCAGTTCAACAGCGACCCTCCTTTGACCAGAAAGTATCCTTGATCCCACAGTCTCATTGCCTGTATCTTTCCCGCTGGTCTTAAACAAGTAGCCATGCTCCTGAAAATACTCGTTTAGTTTCAGTCTCCACTAATGAACTGACTGTGAAAGCCTCCTGTCCATGGACCTCCTGACTCCGTGAAGAAACACCCACTAAGTTCCAGCCCACTCTGCTGTGGGCGCTACCAGGCCGCATGATACCTGACATACAGAGGAAGCCTCTTCCCTCTTGCTTTTCCTCTAACCCCTCTGGCCTCACAGTCTCCTCTGCGAGCTTTGCCTTCTCTATGCAGATCCTAGATGTTGTTATCTCCCAGAATTCCATCCTCCCTGTGCTGTACATTCTGCCCTAAAGCAAGATCCAAACAAAACTCCATCCTCATGGGTAAAGCCTGCTCCAGAAGTGCTTCACCACCACACCACCCATTGTCTTCATCTGCCTCCCCCAGTAAGCAGCAGCCCCTTGGAGGGCGAAGGCCACATATTAGCTGTCTTCGTGGCTGTGGCAACTACTGAAACAAGTAGACACACAACTTTTTTTGATGAAGGAAGGAAAGGTAAGGTAGACAGTGGTGACTTTTGTGTGAAATTTTCAGGTCCCAGAACTCCAATGGCTAATATAACCTCCTATTCCAAATGAAGAAAGTGGCACTCAAATTACACAATACTTGACCCCAAGTCCCCAGAACATGACAAAGACATAAAATCCACCTTTCCTGCTTTGTCATAGTCTGCCTGCTTTATTTTAGGTTAAAGCATCCACATAAACAGTATGAAAATCATGAAAGAGTATGGACTCCCAATGTATAAGTGAAGGAATCACAGAGCGACTAGGAACAATTACTTTGTGCAAACGTAGGTGTCTTCTGTGTCTCAGGAGTGTGAAAGCTCGGCAGTGTCCTGCTCTGCTGAAAATGAGGTAAATTTCCAGAAGGAACATTCCAGCAAGCTGTGGAAGCCTAGGTGCAAGGTGTTTAATTCAGTCAGGAGATCCTCAGAAATGCAAATTACCTCCTTGAAATAAGAAGGCACCTATTGTTCAGCCTTGATTGCTCTGCAGGTCTGCAGATGAGGGAAAAATAAGTCCCTGAAGGAAAAAAGGAGCCTAAATGGCATACATAGAGCAAAATAAAAGAGGAGCCAGACTCTGGCAGGGCTTCCACTTGTCATCTGCAAAGCATGCAGGGATTACAGAGCAGGAGCCATTTATAATTTTCACTCATTATAACTTCACTATCTCTATTGCTTTTTATTGTCCTTTATTCTCTCATAGACATTGATGAATCTGCATATGTGTGTGTGTGTGTGTGTGTGTGTGTGTGTGTGTAATTGTAGTATATTTGTCTGTGGTATCCTCTGGCACCATCAATAGAGACCTAAGGTGAGAACAATTAGTGGTATCCCTTATAAACGCAAGGCCATAGGAGAACTCAAGGCCATAGGAGAAATATTAGTTTTGCTTTTTTCCTTCATTGTCTTTAATTCAGGTAGTATTCCTATCTTATTCTACAAATTCTGTTCTTTCAGTGTAGAAGAAAAGAGGATAGTTTTTATTTTATTCTTATCTTAATTTCTCTTTGCAAGAAAAGACATAGTGAATTTTTTTAAGTTTTAAAACTTCCAAAGTCTGAGTTTAGAACATAATGAATCCTTCAGAATAAATTAAAGCACCAATTTTTTTTCCTTAAATAATTATCACATAACCTATTTACCAGCTAAGAAATAGACTTGGCATTTAAACTTGAAACTTTTTCAACTCTTTACCCCACCCCCTTTTCATCTGTATAAACAGAAGGAAAATCTATAATTACTATACTAACAAAGAATACAGCTAAACTATACTAAAGTTAAACCATTCTAAATAAAGTTGAGAATAATAAATAATAGAATCAGCAAGGGAGTTAGCATAATAAACACATGGAGAGTAACACCACAAAAGAAGCCTTCCATTTTTAAGTACTTTAAAACTTCTTCAGTGGAAGGACAGCTTTAGAAGCTAGCTAGCTTTCTATTTTCATTGAAGCTACAGAGATCCTTAGTCCAGTTTCTCTGATAATTCTAAAGTCTCCATTGATTGTAATGAAGTAATAGAGCCAACAGTTAACCCTTTGTCACTACTGGCAACACAGCACGCACTATCCTGCCTGGCACACGGCATCTCTCCCTCCTCTCCATTGGGCTGGATAATGTGATCTGTCCTTTCAATGCTGGAACAGCCACCCTCTTCATCTTCAGTGTTGGAAAGCGCATCCCTTTGTAAGGCAGTATTTCCTATTGTAAAACAATCATGTTTGAAAATTTTTGCCTCATATGGACACCAAATTGCTTTCCTGAAAACCCCACTCATTCAACTTAGTTCTTTTTCAGCATTAAAATGAGTTTGATATTTCTTCTAAGTGACAACACTCCAGATCTTTAAAGTCCGCTATCCTGAGACCATTTAGGCTAACTAGGTTCTTCTCACCAGTTAGATCCTTCGCCAAAGCTAGGCCAACCAATTTAGTTCTCAGCTGAAAGTTTAACTTTGGACCAAAATCTGGGACAAAACAACTATGGAGATTCCTGAAGCCCACACTCCTGTCCATGGCAAATTATGCCTAACATTGGCCTTTTCCCAGGGAATTGCTCCCATTCCCATGACAAATCTCCTGTCTTAGTCCATTATTTTTTTTGTGTCTTCAGGAATTTCTTGATCCTTGACTGACGGTCTCTTCTTTTTTCATTGGCAGGGCTGGGCATAGAACCTAAGACCTAGGATATGCGAGGCAAGCTCTCTACCTCTGAGCCATATCCCCAGCCCTTTGAATGATTTCTAATAAGAAATAGAAGTCATTAGCAAACACTACAGGGAAAATAATTTGAGGTATCACTCTTGTAAACTTTGCACGATATTTCTCCAGGGATGCTCAATGTATTTTAAAAGAATTAGAACAAAAGATCAATAATTAACTCTTGTTAATGATTATGGCAAGCCAGGCACTATTTTAAGCACTTCACATGTATTCACCCATTTTATATCAGCGACATTCCTTTTGAGATCAGTACTATTATTTCACCATGTTATATTTTGGATTTTAACTGTTACCCAAAGTCTCACATAACTAAAAGCTTGGTCTCTAGTCTGTAGTGTTACAGGGAGTTGGTGGAACCCTGACAAGGTGAGCCCTGGAGAAGGGCGTTAGAAGGGCATCATAGAGGAGACGCCCTTAAAAGATACACTGGGGCTCAGCCCCTTCCTCTTTCTTCTCTTTCTGGGCATCACAAGGTGAGCAACATCTGCCATCACATGTTCCCTACCGCAAGGTCTGCCTGCCACAGGTACAAAGCAAAGGAGCCAGGTGGCCATGTACTGAAACCTCAGAAAGCACAAGCCAAATAAACCTTTCCTCCTTTAAGACGATTTTCTCAGGCTTTTTTGTCACAGCAAAGGAAACCTAACAAATAACCATTTTAGTACTGGTATTAACAAAACTGAAGCAGAAAAAAAGTGAACTAACTTGTCCCAAATCCTACCATTTTATAAGAGCTGAAGTGAAAATCCAGGAAATCTGAGTCCAGAACTCTTCATCACTACAGTTTTGCTGCCTTCCAAGACACCAAACTCTTCCTAAATGAGGATCTGGAAATGTTTTCCTGTAAGGTAAGATGATTCAATTATTTGTCAGAGCAAGAAGCTATCTGAGTCAGATAAGTGCCTTTCCTGGGTTGTACCACTTCATTTTTCATGACTTACCACAACTTTCTCTGTAGAAGCATGACCATGCAACAGCCATAGAGTGCAAGGAGACTTTGACTTACTTGGTAGGACTCAAACCTTCTTGGGAATTAGAGGAAGAAGCGCCACTGCTTCAAGTGGTATTAAGGATACAGTTTGTAAAAGGAACTAAGGCCACCATTGTAAGCTGCAGATATGCTCTAAAATGCAGACCCCAGGGTTAATCATATTGATATTTAATGTGATGTACATCTTTTCAGATATATCTACTGTCAGTTATGAAGAGAAGGTTGGATCTACTTTGCAAACTTATCTTGGATCTCTAAATACAAAAAGTCAATATTTTCCTTCTAATGGAGCTCACATGAGTTCTACAACTAGTGCCAATATGACACAAACAACCTTCTGGACTTTAAAAGTCTAAACTGTGAGGATACTATATAAGAAGATAAAATCTCCCATTCATGTTAAACTCTGTCACAGAAAATAATAATTAAAAATAGGTGATTCCTTATTGGTACAAATTCCCCAATGTTATGTGTGATTGTGAGCTGTGTATATAATATACCAATAAAGTTTACTGAATAATGCAAAAAAATGTGATTCTTTATAGAGATATTGTTTGGTTCATTTTAAGCCAGGAAAAAAAAACAAACAAAGAAATTGAATTTCAATTAGCTTACCTTCTGTTCAAGTTACCACACTCAATTGTCTATATAATGTAATATAAAATCTGTTAGACTTAAAAAAAAAACTTATCTGGACCAACTTACTGTTCTGTGAGTGACTCAGCCCTTTTAAGAGCATGTTTATAATGAAATATCCCACATACAGGCAGTTCTAACATACACTATTTCCTCAACATAATAAGCAGTAGAGATACTAATTTTAGGTTGGAATGAATCTTCCAGATATTGGCTCATCATCTTTCTTTGTTGGCTCTTTCCTCACTATTTGCAGTCAGTCCTTGGTTACTTTTCTGCCTTCATATACTTTCTCCCACTCAGCCCCAACCCCAACCCCAAACTCCACCCCCCAAAATACAAGTCTTTCTTGCACATCAGCCTCCTTTTGGCCAGCTAGATTAACAAATGAATTAATTAACAAAACATTTTTCTGCTGACTTAAAACATGACTTATCGTTATTTTTTCTGTCCCTAAATCTCTGTGGAATGATAGAGAAATATAAGAAAACCTCAGTCTCTCATAATCATTTTAAAGTAACACATGTCTGTTCAACACCATATGTATACATACACACAGCCCGAATCTTACCACCTTCTAAACTTTCAATGCTAATTTCTTTTCTGAAACAATACATACCTTCACTTTTAGAAGAGATCTAAAAAATGTATCCCAATGTATTTCTGCTGCTGAAAAAGGAGCACAAAGTATACTGAGAATTCTGGAACTCTCTCTGTCCTTGTCATGTGATAATATTCCAAGGAATCCCAAAAGAGTGGCTTTTCTTCCCATGAATATCTGGGTTGTAGTTCTAGATAGGTGTGCTCTTGTAATATGTTTTTTTCACTCAACCTATCACCTTCCCAAATAGTTTCTCAGGTCCTATTAGCACCTCTCCACAAATTCAATACCCCAGGGGTCAGAGATGTAGCTCAGTGGCACAGTGCACAGTCCTAAGTTTGATCTCAGGTATTAAAAAAACAGCCTCTCATCCACAAAATATTCCCAAGTATCACAATACTTAGGTTGCTAATCCACATATAAGCAATTCGTTCTTCAGCATCCTCTCTTCTATAAAACATGAGATAGAACAAACTTTCTAACTTGTAGGGTGAAAATCGAATTAATAGAAATGTGTGTAGATAAACTCACCCGCTTTTATGGACAAAACCAAATAAGAGAGCAGTTCTCGCTAAATTGATCACCCTGGACTCAAATTCGCAAGCCTTCTGCCTCACCCTCACAATAAATGCCCTGAGACAAGGCCAGGCTTCTGCCAGGAGCAAGCAAGGCTTACATCCAGGTTTTACCCAGCCGGACACCCACGGGCTCTCAGGCTGCGACTGCTAAAGCCAGATACATTTTACATTAGCTCACTACTGTGCTGTTTGTGACCCTGGAGAAAGATCCATATCTGCCTATCTGCAGCCACAGTCTCACCATTTTGATCAGTCCACAATGCACAACAGTCCATGACACCCAGCATTAGGCAAATGAAGGGAGAGAAAGGAAAGAAAGAACTCCCCACGTGAACTATTAACACATGCAGATGACACACAAGGCCAAACTCAAGCTGTCAGAAGACGACACTCTCCAGAGCCCATGGGAAGAAGAGAACCTCTTCCTGGCCTTGTGGCTGCGTCTCAGCCTGCTCTGACCTCATGCTGTTTTATTCGCCAGCAGCCTCACTTCTGTGCATCCAAGGGCTGCACATCTCACACGTGTAAGAACAGTGATTGCATCCAAGGCCCTCCACAAAGTCCAGCACAAGCTCCTCTTCAGACCTTTCACATCCTTACGTCTTTCTCCATGGGGTTCTCAGGACTAGAAATGAGTGTAACCTTGCACTGCCTTGTTTTCTGTCTACAACAACACCCACTGATACTACATTATCTGAATTAAGCGTCCTTATTCTTTTTTATTTATGGTACTATACATAAGTTGCAACTGATTTCAGGACTCTCTTTAAACTGCAAATATTATTAAGAAGCCAGAATTTTTTATTTAAACCCTAGCATCCAAATTTGATTGCAATGTTTATGGGACACATTTCACCTGGGTATAATAAATCTCCTATCTAAGTTCTGAACTAGATGACTTTGCACAATTCTAAAATATTTTCTTTATACATATTATGATGCACTTCTTTGTTCCATACCTATTCTTGAACCAATGTGTCAGAATACTAAACAGATATATTTGACAGTCAGAACTTCACTCATTTGTCAAATTTAGCTCATAGCTCCGAAAAGTTTAAAGAGCTGAGCCATTTGGTACTTGGCATATTGCCAAAATTGTGTGACCAAAAATCACAATTGTATCAAATAGTCTTGATGTTGACATCTGCTGAATGTTACTATGAATTATATATTGTAATAAAACACAGAATAAATTTAAGAGATTAAGAGTAGAAGACAAGGATATATGTTAGTTATTCAGACAGATTTTAAAAGCCCAAGATTATAATACCTGTATTTTTATTCCTGGGGAGATTATTTTCAGTGCATCCCAAATAGAATTTGCCTGCAAAGATCGATTTAGAGTTACTAAACCCATAAAAGACTGGTTCATGAAAGAACGTGTTTCCTTACAATGAGGAGTGTTTTTCCATGAACACAGATCTCCACATTATTCAGGGCATCTACAGATCAAAATTTTGGGAAGGCTGACTAATTCAAAAGTAGCTTTTGTGCAAGAAATTAGAGAAAATTGAGTTTGAGAGGGTATTTACCCGAGCTATGGAGAACTTTATGCACTTATTACTGTTCTAGAGGTAGTTAATCACATCTAAAATATCATTCTTATTTTCCTTACATTGAGAAATTAGTCTTTTTTCCAGACTTTAGAGGTCCTGCATTTCATTTCATCATACTGACTATATACCTTGGTTAATTGGATTGCAATCACATAATTGAGTTAGCGCTTTCTAATGCCAGGATTTTGGCAGGTTTAATAATAATTATTGAATGTCTAGAGTAAGTAAGTAGATTCCACTTAAAAGTTTGACATGACAGCTAAGATCACCCCAGCTAATTAGTAAATAGCTTTAATGTAAAATAAATCTCTTACCTTTGACATTGACTGTTAGTTACTACAAGCTTGATAAAATATGGCTAAGTCACTACTGATAACGAATAGAAGTAGTAAGGCCCAGCAATAAACAGTTTTAGTGGAAAGGTGGGCTTTTGCTTTTTTGTTGAACTTTTTTTTGTCAAAAGGAATTATAGGACCTAGGATTTAGCTCAGTGGTTCCAGAGTCTGCCTCGCAAGTGCAAGGTCCCAAGTTTGATCCCCTGTAACTACATACCACATGCCAGATGTGGTGGCTCATGCAGGTAATCACAGTACTCAGGAGGCAGAGGCAGAGGATTTCTCTGAGTTCAAGGCTTGCCTGGGTTACATAGTGAGCTCAAGGCCAGCCTGAACTACAAAGTGAGACACTTTCTCAGAAAAAAAAAAAACAAAAAAACAAAAAAAACTGTTAAGGACAGGGAGGTTCAACTAGATCTCAGCGATTTGATTTCAGCCATACAAGCTTGGGAACTTGACATGTAGATGAATCCATTTTGGACTCTACAGTCCCAGTAAAGTTGTAAACTGACTTCAAATACATGCATGAACTCAGCTGATACAAATACATGCATGAACTCAGCTGATACCACACGAAGCAGAGGGTAGCTGCTCTGATCCTGTAATCCCATCACTTGGGAGGCAGAGACAGAAGGATTGCTGTGAATTCAAAGCTACATGGTGGACCAGACTGAGCTACAAAAGCAAGACCCTGACTCAATATATATATGTATATATATGTAACAACCAAATTTGACACTACTTTGCTTTCATGGATACTATTCCTTAGACTTATTCATTAAAATACAATTGCCCATAGTATAAAGAATTTTTTAAAAAAGATTTATTTAAATCTAATAAATCATTAAAGACTAAGAATTTCAAGTGTTTGGAGGTCAGATATACTTAAAAGTCCTACAAGTTTACAAGATTCTCAGCAATGATTCCTGCAATATATAACTCAAAAATACTTGAAAGTAATGCCAGGCATGGTGGCTCACTCCTGTAATCCCAGCACTTGGGAAGCAGATGCAGGAGGATTGCCTGGGCTACAGAGTGAGCTCAGGGCCAGCCTGAACTACAAAGGGAGACCTAGCCTAAAAAAAAAAAAAAAAAAAAAAAAAAACACCTTGAAAGTAAGGTTCAAAAATCTTTAGGCCTGAAAAGAAAAAAAAAAATATTTAGGATCTCATCAGACTTAATTAATCGTTTGATACTTTTTAATTGAAAGAATCATTATAGTCATTAATATGTATTGGGCACAAGTGCTGAAGATAGAATTTATGTGTTCATTCAATAAATTTTAATTGAATCCTTGTCACTTCATAGTACTTTTATTCCTGTCTGCCTTCTCCAGAAATGCTGACCTGGCTATAAGCCCAGAACATGGCAACCAACAAATCACTACCAGATGAAGCTATGAGTTTACAGAGAGCATTTCCTGCAGGTTCAGAACAGCTTGAGGCCCAAGGAAATCACTGGAGTGATTCAGAATCTCAGGGAGATTGTGTGTGTGTGTGTGTGTGTGTGTGTGTGTGTGTGTAAATCCTTTGTTTCTGCTAAATGATAAAGCACTAATGATGGTAAACTAATGATAAAGCACTAATGGTGATAAACCACTAATGCAAAAATCAAAAATTAGGAAATAAGTTGCAAAGGACTAGGAATAAATATAATGGTAACTTTAAAAATTACTAAAAATTGTAGCATGATAAATTGTATTTTAAAATTATTTCCTACCTATTGTTTTAAATTTTAAACTTTATCATTAAATTATGCATAATTTTTATCAAAACAGTAGAAATCAGATTGCTCAGCAACAATAAAAGATACACTCAATCTCAGTACAAAATGTATGCTATTTCTTTTTTAAAAAATGTTGTAAATGCCAGGTGTGGTGGCTCACGCCTGTAATCTCAGCACTTGGGAGGCAGAGACAGGAGGATTGCTGATTTCGAGGCTTGCCTGGGCTACAAAGTGAGCTCAGGGCCAGCCTGAACTACAAAGAAAGACCCTGTCTCAAAAAAAAAGCAAACAGTTGTGTTAGTTTTAGTTTTAAGTATTGTGACCATATAAAATTAGAATATTCTAACAGCAAATAATAAACCACATCAATGTTTAAAATTTATTATAAGGTTTACAGATCACTTTTTAAATGTGTGTTTATAATAATTTGTTTAGGAGCTAAGAATTTAAAATGATTGCATACATGATGAAAACAATTCTACATTTGAAATGCAGAGATAATTATTCAAGTAAATTTTCCCAATATTTGTAATGTGTAACTTTTCACTTCCAAGAAATTTTAAGGACCTACCTGTCTCAGTTCTCAACTATAGATACACTATTTTAAAAATCTTAGTTAACTTCCTGTTCTACATAATTTGTTCTGAAAAGTAGTTGAAAAATCACCTCTTAAGTACATGTACTATAACTTTGGGTGAATGTTTATGACATTACTGAATGGTTAAATATACATGTAAATAGTGTGTAGTGTCTATCAATTAAAACTGGGCATCTTTAAAATACTGTATAAAAGAATGTAAGAGCCGGGTGTGGTGACTCACGCCTGTAATCCCAGTACTCGGGAGGCAGAGACAGGTGGATTGCTGAGTTCGATGCTTGCCTGGGCTACATAGTGAGCTCAGAGCTAGCCTGAACTACAAAGCGAGACCCTGTTTCACAAAAAAAAAAAAAAAAAAAAAAGAATGTAAGAAAGTTACAAGTCAATTTGTGGGTCCTTGAAATGATGGATATTTGTTTTGCACATTGTGGATTCAGTTTATTCTCAGGTTTAAAGGTGCTCACATAAGTTGAGCCTTTGTCAAATATAGAAAAATCATATTTTTCCCATAATTCTCTTCCTATTTTTGTCTATTACATGTTTGGGTAGTGGTAAGAGCTTGTCATCACTAGATCAATACTTTAATATTTTACGCCATATGAACTATGCAAATGAAAGCACATTAATAAACATAATGCTCAAGAGCTTGGGAGAAATGAAAATGTGGTCAGAGTTATCTACTATGGATGGTTTAAGAAGGATTACTTTTAGGGCCCAAACCAGGGTGAGATTATACATAGGTAAAATACCTTTTTAAATCGCAGTGCAGCTCATAAGACCAGGAAGTGTCATCCCTAAAACTGTTCTCCCTGGCCAGACAGCATTTATGCTTTTTTACCTCCGCTTCCCTTTGATATGAGTTGATCCAAAACATCAGCCTCCTCAACCTTAGGATCAGTTTCATGGTGAAAATAAGAGTCCTAGATCAGACCCTGAGAAACACTAGTGCATTTCCTGGGGCTCCTGGGGGCCTTGTCCCTGCACCTGTCGTCCTCACACCGGGGAAGAGAAACTGACACAAGAAAGGTGGGCTCTGACTCCAAAGCTTTTTTCAAACTGATTGTCACGTTCTGCCATCTCTCCACCAGACTGACAGGGCAGAGCTGACTGCAGAGTGAGTAAACCCCTTCCCCACAGCCAGAAGACACGGCCAGGGGAGCAGAGGAGAGGGCAAAATGTGAGATGGAACACTATAGTGTATCCTTTCATTAATGGGAGGGAAATCCCTAGAATTACTGCACAGTCACCACACAGACTCCGTCCTCGACAGAGTGCTGCTTGACTGTGAGATCCACTTCGAGAAATGCATTTGCTTCTTTCTAGGTAAAGGTCTGAAGGCGTTTCCGGGCTTAGGAAGGCCACAGTTCCTTTACTGTCCTTGTGATGGACAGGCCAAGGAATCTTCTGAAGACGCAGCCTCACTCCACTGCGCCCATTGAAGGGAGTGGGCTACACTGTGGGAGATAAACATTTTATGCAAAGAGATAAATCTCCCCTCTTCGATACTAGTGTCAAGAAAATTTAACTGCATTGCTTTATGGGGGCCGGGGATGTAAAAAGAACGAAATAAAACAGTACAATGGACCACGAGCTACACTCCCTGTTGTGGACCTTCTCAACTTCAGGGTCCTCACCCCAGTGTTTCCCTACCTCTCTCTGGCCTGAAGCCACTCTCTGAATAAGGCCCACCCAAGGCTGATGTTGAATGAGTTTCAGGCAAATTCCTTCACGCCTGACTTCTCTTCCTGGATAGAGCAATCCAGTCAATGTTTACAATAACTAGGCATCATCCACAGGCTCTGAGAGCTTCAGATTGATAACCCCAAAATGAAGGCTAGGGGAACTGAAGATGGAAAGACACAGAGACTTCAAAGGGTCCAGGCCGGACGACACCTTCCTGTCCCTCCAAGTTTTACTCAGATGCAGACAGCAGAAGGGGAGCCCGTCAAAGCTCATAGACCGTAGGCAATGATACAGGCCCATTCCTTCTGATAATGTCACCAAAAAGGAAACCCAACAGACTAAACCAATTAAGACCTCTGGGGAAATATCATATGAACAAAATTGGTTGGATTTCTTGTCCTTTTTTTTTTTCTTCTTCTTAGCTTTGGGAAACTCGTGTGGAGAAGGGGGTTTGGATGGGATTTTTAAGTTAATTTAGACTTTTTTTTCTAAAGAAAAAGAAATGGTATGAAGTCTGAGAAAAAAATTGTGATATCTAACAATAGATCTGTTTTTTCCCTATTAGATACTTATGAACTCTGAAATCTTGTTTTCCCCACAATCAGAAACCACACATGGTTTTCAAAAGCAACACAGAAAAAGAAAAATCTTTGATTTGGACAACTTGAGTATTTTATATCTTACTGTATGTTTCTGAGATAGGAAAATATGGTTTCTGATTAGCTGTCCTGATGTTATGTGAATATGTATTCAGTATGAACATATATGTTTATTTATAAACAACGTGACTAAAGAAAAAAATAAGGACTTCAATCTTAGTAATTTCAGGTTAAATGTCTTATGTGAGTAATATCTTGTGCTTATTAAAGGACTCTACATTTAAAAGTTTTAAAAATGAAGACCGATTTCATTTTGTTTTAAATTATTTTATTTTCTCTTCTTGTTTCAATTTCCCTTTTAAATTGCCTATCGAAAAGTACAAGTGCTACAGTCCTTTAGGATCCCGGAAGTATATATGCTTATCAATGGAGAGTGCTTGAGCTTCCCAGATAAAGATATCCCATGATTCCCAGCCCTAAAAACCAGACAGAATGAACAGGCAGATCTTTCCAAGCTGGGGGGTGGAGGGAGGGGTAGGAGAAAGGTAGAGGTATGAGTACACACCTCTGATGTTCGTGAAGGAAACCACAGTGCAGGGTAGCTATCTGGTGGGTTTAGTCACACACTGCTTCCGCTGTGTGAAAAAGGGCTTTGCCACCCACGTTTCTTGACAGGACACCAGACTTGGCACCCTTGGTGTCTCCATGGAAGAGTGAAAAGCCACCTTCCATACTTTCCCCTGAGCTCTGAAGCCTGTGCCTGTGCACTTTCCTGCAAATGGGACTCAGGTATGATTGGCATGACTTTTAAGAGTCGTCCATGACAGGCCTGAACTCTGATGGAAGGCATGAAATTATACTGTCAGCCCCATTAGCTTGCCTTCCTGATTAGTCTTTTTGCTATTGAACTATGTGACTCAGGTACTAACATATCATTTATCATCAGTTCTTTATCACTAATGAAATTATGTGTCTCTACAAGAAAACCTCCCTAATTTAGATTAAGTGGGAAAGAAATCTCCACTGGTAAAAGTCTGATTCAAAACTGAAAAGCTGACACTTCTTAAGTTAATATTTTCTAGTTATTCAAGTGTAAATGATACACATAGTATTTATTATCTAAGCTAGTATCATTAAGATTAATGGATTTTGCCAAAGAGCAATTTTTAGAAAACTCACTCCATGTTGAATGTGATCATAATGTATATATATAAATAATTTAATATAAAAATCCATCCTTTATGTTTCTCTGATTATAAAAGTAAATAAGTATTGTGACAAATTTGAGAAAATGTGAAAACATTTAAGGACAGAAAATAGAAATCACCAACATTTTGATACATTTCATTCTATTCTTTCTATATTTTCTCTTTCCATGTCAATTTTACATAAAATTGAGATCTTACTTTATATTTGACATCTGTTTAATTATATCAGAATTCTCCCAAATGAAAATTTCTTCAGAAAAATCATTTTAATAACTAAATAATACTCCATTCAAATATATTGTATCTTAATGATTTATGTCTTTTGGATTTAGCATGGTAGTTCCAAATAACATGCTATTAGCAATAGCAAATGAAAGTAGCACTTTTTACACAAAATTTGAGGTACCAACACAAATTCTGTTTAAGTTCTCTCCTCTGATTTAGAAGTAAGATAGTGTTTTTCCTTATTTAATTTTTAATTTTTAATTTAATTTAATTTATTGATGCATTATATATATATACACATCACAATTACACTCCACATTGAGAATTTGTACCAGTATATGACATAATTTAATTCTTATTTTCCCCTTCCCCTACCCACCCTACACCCCCACCCCTATAGAACAAACTATGTTTCCTTTTTTATTTACCATCAACTTTTTTCTTTGCCCTCATTTTTTACCCCGAAACCTCATTTCCCTTTGAATATTTATTATTTCATAATACCGATCATGGTACTAGAGTACTAATAAACAAAAAGATAGCAGAAAAAAATACTTGTTAACTTCTTTCTTCAATCAACTACATTCTTCATGTTTCTTTCCAGTCTTTTTCTTCTTATTTACTACATTGAAATTATTTTGTATGTCTAATTTTGTACCAATCTTTTCTCATCCAACATATAGTAATCATTTTAATATGGAATTACGATGATTTATACTAATTATTTTAATGACTTCCAAATAGTTATTTAGGATTGCATTGTTTCATCATCAGAGTGGAGCATAATTTACCAAATCACAATCCTTGAGCGTTTAAGTGGTTTATCATTTTTCCTCGTTATAAATAAGGTTGTGTCAAACATCACTGAATGAAATCCTTAGGAAGAATTTTATGTTATTTCCTTTGGGTAGAATACTTTAAAAACAAATATTACATAATAAAGATCATAAATCTTCTTTGCAATATTGTCAAGAGCTATATTAATTTTTAGTTGGGCATGGTTTCCCTGAACCTGTAATTCCAGCACTCTGGGAGGCTGAGGCAGGAACATGACAAATTCAAGATCAGCCTAGGCAGCCAAGAGACTTAGTGAGATCCTGTTTCGAAAAAGGGAGAGAGGTGTGGTGCAGAGAAGTTCAGTTCCCAGAATTAAAAAGAAAGGGAGAGAGACAAAGAGACAGACAGACACAGCGACAGACAGACAGACACAGAGAATTACATAATCTTTTAGGCATTGGTAATCTGATTTACCAAACAAGTCAAATAATAGAGTATTATTACTCTATTATTTGTTTTGTTTCAGGTGCTACTGAAATCAAATTGTCTTTCTTTAAATTCTTTAGTCACTTTAATTCCTACTGTAAAAACTTTATACTGTTTGCCTATTTATTTTGACATTCAGTATTTTTTTCTAATTAGTCAAATAAGCTGCTGATAAAGGGTTTTTTGTGGTGTTTTTTAATTTAATTTTATTTTATATTTTTTCTTTGAGACAGGGTCTCACTTTGTAGGTCAGGCTGGGCCTCAGCTCACTATGTAGCCCAGTCTAGCCTTGAACTCACAGCAATCTCCTGCCTCTGCCAGTGGAGTGCTGGGATAATAGGTGTGAGCCACCACCCCTGGCAATGTGGTATGTGGTACCAGGGATTGAACTCTGGACATTGGGCTTTCAAGGCAGACAGCAGAACCAATGAGATAAATCCCTGGCCCAAAATAAGGCTTTAATTATTTTCACATTTATTGCAATTTTATTTCACCAACTTAGAAAATTTAATACACAGACTAATTTTATGCAATATAGCATAATTTACATATAAAGCATATGTTAAAAGTCCCCCAATTGTTGTAATTATTACCAAAATAAAATTGCATAAATCATTTGAGTAGTCTCTTCAAAGAAAGAACTCCATTTATAAGACCATCAACTTACAGTGTGCATATTAATAAGGATTTTCTGAAACAAAGTTAATATATCGTTCAACTTTTGTCATTTTAAAGACTGTCTATAAAATGAAAATGGTTATTGATGTGTTTCCATAGAGGACACTGTATGTAGGCAGAGGTCCAACCAGACACAGGCACTCCTAGGGATTTCTATGGTTTGTGCCTATTAAGCATAAAAATATTTCCAAAACAATGTGTAACAAATACATTTTCATATATGAGCATATTTTTAAAGTTGAAAAAGTAAAGCAAAATTGGAAACATTTTTTTATTATATTAGTAGCCTTAAAAGATTTTTAAAAAATCATTTATTTCATTTTATTACACTGACAATTACAAAAGAAAGTTACAAACTTTAATCTCATTTATGGTTATCAAGTCAATAGGGGTATTTGTCATGATTAAACCAAACTATCAAGTGACAGACTTTCAACCTCCACATGCTTTTTGAATACTTACTTTTTTATTTGATATTATATGCCAATATTGAGGACTATAAATTATATAAAGACTTTAAAAATTGTTTTCTGTGCCTTCTTATTTTGATGCCTTTGGAATTAGTCTATTTTAAGTAAAAATACATTTAAAAATTTACTTGGCAAAGAAATTTGAATTTTTTTCCCAGTGCTAAGCAAGTGCTGTCTTACTGAACCCATGTGCAACTCTGAGCCTCTCATTTCATAAGTAAAATATATTAATTTCAACCTATTAGCAACCAAGTTGAATGCCTAGGCAGCATCACTACCAATAAATACTTTGGTCTTGTAAAACTGTCTCAAGCACACAAGAGAATGTGTCATGTGAAACTTTGCCAAAAATAATAGAAGTTCCAAATTATTTAGATTTTTGTGTCTAAAAATATAGGATATAAATGAAAGCTGACACATATATTTTCTATCAGAAATAAACCTGGAGGAGAGAAGGTGAAGGTCAGTCTTTATCTAACCTAACTTTAAGGCTGCCTGCTTCCTGGTCTCTTCCTTCACACAAGATTAGAAAACTGCATTTGTCCTCCAAAATATGTTCCATATTAACATTTTACTGCCTGGAAGCAGGACTGTTTTCCTTATAAACAGCAAAATCAACGGTATATATTTTAAGGATTGACACTTTTTCCATTGGATCCAAAAAAGTAAAGTGATAACCTATCATTTGAAGTGCAACCCACTCAGTCTGTGAAATCCTGGGTGGCTTTTATTTGTATATTTAGTATTTTAACTTTGAAATGAACACATTTAATATAGGTACAGTTAGAGAAAAAGAAAATAACTCTTAATTGGCAAAAGCACTTTTCTGATTTTCTTTCGTAGAGATGGAACTTTGCTTTAACACAACACTACATTTCTCTCCATGGAAGGAAACTGCTGCTGCTCCCAGAATGAAGCCATAACGTTATCATATCATATTATAATCACTCAAGTAAATAGTTCACATATAGCAAGCATTTCTGGATTGAAATTATGCAATTTGTAAAACAATTTCAATCACAAAGGATCCGTGTAGCTCCACACTGTCTCAGTACCCCAGGATTATGTCTGTTCTCTTTTCCATTCAGAGAAAGGAAAACATAAAACAATGTCCTTGACTCACATGCAAGGGCTTTGCATCTCACAGCTGGACCATCATGAACCTGCGGGCACCGCGCCTTCGATGGGGCAGATGGAGCACGGCTGAGAGGAAAAGTAAAGCTGCCAACTCGTTGGCCTCAATGTAACCTGTGCCTGTAGTGATTATTTTGTTGTTTTTGCTTAAACTTTGGCTTTAAGCCCTTTGTATCATGTTCCTTTTCTTATTTGTAATAACACATACAAATTATATAAAATTAATGCATAAATTAAATGCTAATTTTCAGAGACAGGGTCTGACTCGAGTTCAGCCTGGTCTTGAACTCAGTGTGAAGCCCAGGCTTGAGAGACTCCCCTGCCTCAGCCTTCTGAGCTATGATTAGACCTGTGGCCACCTCTGGCAGCAGCCTGAATTTTAAAGCCCAGATATTTATATGATCTATAAAAATTTATATGTGGTGCTGAGATTTAGCTCAGTGGTTCCAGGGCCTGCCTGGCAGGCACAAGGTCCCTGGTTCAATCCCCAGTAACCACATACAACAATCCCGAGTATGATGACTCACACCCACCAGCAATCAGTACCACACACCACAGTGCTGGGCTTGGTGGCTCACACCTGTAATCCCAGCACTTGGGAGGCAGAAACAGGAGGATTGCTGAGTTCGAGGCTTGCCTGGGCTACATCGTGAGCTCAGGGCCAGCCTGAACTACAAATCAATACCTTGTCTCAAAAAAAGAAAAAAAATTTCACATGTATTATTATATTCTGTTAGCCAAATATAATTAACTATCAAGGTACCAGTAAAATAGCAAAAACAATGAAACCCGTGGCCATTTTTTCCTGGATAAAGGTTTGCTTTCCAAATTTTTTATCAGAAGTGGAGAGCAGTCTGCCTCCAGGGTCACAAGTCAGCTACTCAGGAGGCTGAAGTTCAAGGCCAGTCTCAGCACGTGAGTAGGCAAGTGAGTAAGACACTCTTGAAATAAAAATTGCCACTTCAAAGTTATTAAAATCTACTGGATGCTCTAATTCATTTCAAATGTTTTTATATATTCACAAATAATAAATTCAGGGTATATTACTGACCAATCTTATTTTAAAATGCTGCAGTGACACATTGTGAAGCAGTTGTTTTAAGATTTTCTCAGATAAACTAGACACCTTTTATTTCTGTAACATAAATGAAATTATGGTTCTTCCAAACTTGTCTTAACTCACTTGCTTACTAACGTGCTGAGACTGGCCTTGAACTTCAGCCTCCTAAGTAGCTGACTTGTGACCCTGCAGGCAGACTGCTCTTCTTCTCTTAAAAGTTGAAAGCAAAGAAATAATTTTTAAAAGAGCATGAGAAATTAGTTTGGAGAGAAATGATTAAGTCATATTCTACATTAGAAAACTCATTCATAAATATTGTTATACAATCTATTCTCATCAGTGTAAAAACTTAGAGAATAAGTTATTTAAAGTGTACCTCAAAAACAAAGAAAGTCTGTCTCCAGCCACCAGCTTGCAAGCATGGGGAGGTAAGAGAGGGCTGTCTGTCTTGGCCACAGGGTTTTCTCCAAGCCCCCTCCTGTGGCTGGCACATAGCAATTGCTCAAAAACCGCTCAGTAAATGAACACCCATCAGGCCAGTGGGGTCTTGCAGTCACAAGAGAATATGTTTTTAAATATCTATTCTGTCTACAAACCCTCTTTCTTTAAGGAAGAGCTATAATGCTCCCATATCTTCCTTCTCCGTAGAAGAGCTTTAAACTTCTTTCTCCTAAACCTAAAGGTTTGCCAAAGACCAGTGACCAGCACAGGTTCTGGAGAGAATCTTAGTTAAACTTGGTAAGTCGGTGAACCTGGTTCTCTAGCAATGTCTAACCCTAGACATTACTCCACCAAAATTTCTCAGTGTGTTTTCTCTGTAAAAGTCTTTTAGGATCTCATTTCAGTCTTTAGAGATTTCCAAAGAGATATAATCCCTGGATCTTATACTCTGCCCAGGAATCACAATGAATCTTTTCATTTTCATTCAAAGGAGAAGGAGCCCTTCTCACTGCAGTGTTTTGTTTGGAAGTTTGTACTTAGGATGTCTCGCTTAGAGCTGGGTGTGGTTCAGGGCAAAATAAGTGTCTAGGGTGTGGGGGGCCAGCTCATGCCCCATCACTGAAAAAAATTCATAACTTACTTAACATGTGTTTGTTTCTCTGTGTTTAAGAAAATATCGATACATTATCTCATCTGATCCTCAAAATAATCCTACAAATTTAAAGAAGTCATCCCCAATTTTCAAATAAAAAGCAGGCACATTATCTCTATTTTCAAAACAAAATCTCTGCCACCAAGCCAGTAAGGAGCAGAGCTGTAACTTTACCTCTTAAGTACTGATTGTTTTGAAAGGGGATCTAATGCAATGGGCCCCAGGTAGAAAAGTTAAGTGTCTGGACACTGGGGTTTCTAAAGCCAAAATTAATTTAGATGGTGCAGAAGCCAAGTATATCCAAGCTGTGCCACAGGCCCCACTCTCTACTGTGCTGACTGAGCCCATCCCAAGGATTCTGTGACCAGCTCAGGAAAGCCACTGCCCTGAGATCCCATCAAATAAACAAATGCATTTGTTCATACATCCATTTGCTCACTGGACCAGACAGTCACTATTTGAGGAACTAAGCATCTCAAGTTTCATAAGACTTCACTGCTTTCAAGAAGCATTTAAACTGGTACACACCTGCAATCCTACCTAGTCAGGAGGCTGAGGCAGGAGGCTTCCAAAATCAAGGCCGCCCTAAGCAATTTAATGAGACTCTGTCTCAAAAGAAATGTTTTAAAAGAGAAAAGGATATAGCTCCAGTAGCAGAACACTTGCTTGATGAACATGACAGCTGGGGCTTAACCTCTCACACAAAAAGAAAAAAGTGTCAACTAGCCAGAATATTAGGTAAACCCATCTCAACAACAGGTAGAGGAAGACAAAGCGTCAGTCAAACATAGGAGATGGTGTTTAACTCAGACATGGGGATCAGGCCTTCTCTCCGTTCTCCCACTTTGGTTCTGACATTCCAGAATAAACTGTCAGAGACTCAATCCAGACCCTACTAACACAGTGCCATGTGGAACAATAACTGTAGATTTAGCTGCATGTCGAGCTCAATTGCTTATAGATTCATACAAAAATGGTGACTATTTTGGAGGAGAAAGCAAGGGTACAATTCTACCACATGTTTAAGAATTTTTAAGACAGGGGCCGGAGGGTTAGCTCAGTGGTTCCAGCGCCTGCCTCGCAAGCTCAAGGACCTGAGTTCGATCCCCGGTAACCACATAGAATGCTGGGCGTGGAGACACGCCCACCAATGATCAACACTGCATACTACAATGTTGGACGTGGTGGCTCATGCCTGTAATCCCAGCACTCGGGAGGCAGAGACAGGAGGATTGCTGAATTTGCGGCGGCTTGCCTGGGCACCATAGTGAGCTCAGGGCTAGCCTGAACTACAAAGCGAGACCCTGTCTCAAAAGCAAAAAAAAAAAGAATTTTTAAGACAAATCTTCATTATATAACAAGAGATAGCTAAGAGAAAGGCCTTATTTTGCTCAACAAAAAAATTTAAACTCCATTTTATACCTGAATTAAAGTCACTTCAAAGCTTTTATTTATCAAACTCAGGGAAGTTTAAAAGCCACATACCTGAGATTTACCTAAAAGGGACATGTCAAGTTTTGGGCTTTTTTTTTTAATCTAATATTCACTAAGATTCTAAATAAAGAAAAAGTGAAGGATGTTTCTGAAACAATTGATTTTTAAAAGGGTTCAAGATCACTCACAATGTCAAAACTGGTGGGTTTTGTGTGGGTTTCATATCTCAGAATTTTCACCTACAATTTCTAATTCCATCCAACATTTTCACGCAGCAGTTTTCCATGCAAGTCTTTAAACGCTTAGAGTCAGTATGTTACGAAAGAGCTGAGGAAGATCCTAACTGTGCTTTGTTATATACCTCAGGCCATTCTCAGAAGAGCATTTTAGAAACTCTTGATGGAAACAACAAATAAAAACACTAATTTAAAAGAGCTTACACCATACAGGGTCAGAAAGAGGCCTGTTCCTCACTGTTTCTCGGATTTGTGCTCCTTCCTCATCCCTCACTGGGCATTTCTTTCATGGCCACAAGATGGATACATTCATTCTATTCTCCCTGGTTTGTATCTAGGAGTCTCTAGCATCCTGAGGATCAAACCAACCAAGAGTCATTCTGGCCATTCAGTCTTGCTTCATTCTTTCAACAAATATGTTTAGGTCACCTACTGTGTGTCAGACACGATTACTGGCCCTGGGAATACAACCACAAGCAAAGCACAGTCTATCATTAAGGAGTTTATGTTCTTGTGACCGGGTCCAACCCAGGCAAACCAGACAGTTACTGCACAATGGAGCCAGGACTGGAGCAGATCTTGGGTGGCAACTCCAGAACTTATTATTCTCACCTACTAGTACTCTGGTGATACGTAGTGATGATTTACACACAGTTTTATATAAGTCAAATATACATATACATCTATATGGACATGACCCAGTCCTTGGGAAGGATGAAGATAATTTCTTGCAGTCATGAAATGGGCCACAGATCCCAACCACACACAAGATGACCTAACTCTTTTTTTTTTTTTTTTTTTTTTGCTTTTTGGAGACAGGGTCTTGCTTTTTTTTTTTTTGTAGTTTAGGCTGGGCCTGAGCTCACTATGGTGCCCAGGCAAGCCACCACGAACTCAGCAATCCTCCTGTCTCTGCCTCCTGAGTGCTGGATTACAGGCGTGAGCCACCACGCCCAGCATTATATGTGGTAACCAGGGATCGAACTCAGGTCCTTACGCTTGCAAGGCAGGCGCCGGAACCACTGAGCTAACCCTCCGGCCCTCCTAACTCTTGATTTAGTAGACTTTGTTGCTCCTGAAATGGCAAACGCCTAAAACAAAATTAGTCCTATCAATGTTTTTTTAAATCACATTAGTAATTGTCAAAATGTACACTGGAAAACGTTTTTTTTAAGCTTATGTAGAGTGTGTAACAGTGCTCACAGAAAAAGCAGGGCTAAAGTAAATTTGGAGAATTGATGGTGAAATGGAAGCATAAAGAGGTCTCCTATTTGAGGATTTGCAAATATTTGGATTGGTTTAACTATGAGAATTATCAACAGCCACAATTAGACAACTGTAACAAGTGTTTGAAAAATTCAGAATTATATGATTTAAAAACAAAAACACTACAACTTCAATAATTTTGTGGAGTAGCTTTGCTTTGGAAAATGAGTGTCATTGTTTTGCTCTTATTTTGCAAGCTTTGAAGAGTAACATTAAATAATTTCTTATTTTGTTAGACCTGAATTCATATTCTGAGCAGGAGTCAGAATTAACTTCTCTTAAGACAATTTGATTAGCTTTGAACAAGGGACTCCTACTAGCCTGGAAATCAGAGTTCAACCTCTGTTTCACTTCAGCAAATAAACCATACATGATGGAACTCAAACAACAGAAATACAAGCTGAAGAAAAATCCCTCTGGAGGGCTGTCATAACTTACATTTCAAACCTGGTTTAAGGAAAACTTTTCAAAAAAATAAATCTGTGAGCAGTGATCTACCACTAAAAGCTAGAAAGGTTTTCAAAGTGGAATGCTGCCTGTCTTCCTCTAATGGCTTCAGTCTCCCTAAAAGGAGGGGCAACTGGAGTTTAGAAAGTTATTTTCCCAAGTCATCACACTTAGATAGGGCTGCAACTGACATACACATCTTCAGACTTCAACGGCAGGTATGCGATCCTGCTTCAACATTCTGCCTTCTAAGAAACAAGCAGTTGAGGGAATAGAATCAGAAATGAAATGTGTGTGGCAGTCAGTGAAAATCAACTGATCATGTAAACAGATCCATGATTATGATAAGGCAAAATGAGATGCAGTATCCTCTGAAAAGGAGAGCCCAATGCATACCTGCTCAAAAATCCTGATTACCCAGAAGGCAGTTTAAAATGCAGTTTCCTTCAGGGAAAAGGCATTCAATTAATTCAATAAAAATATCACTTTTTTTCTCTCCTGATACTTTACATCACATATTAAAAAAAGAAAATTATGCTGTGGTCTCAGAGGTTATTAGAGATAGCAATTAAACTTAACTTTGCTGCAGTTATTAATACATGCTTGAAAAAATTTTACATGCAATTTTTTTACTGTAAAGTCCCAAAGTGTTCTGTAAACAGAAAATTTGCACTTAAAAATAACCTGCTAATCAATTTATTCCCAATGTGTTTGTGGTAATATAAATGAGTAAATAAGTAATAATGACAAACTCAGCCTTATAGTTCAGAAAGAATTAATCCCTAAATCTAGTAAATAAACAGTATGAAAAACAAATATTGACTTCAGTGCTTTACTGTGTGATAATTTCTGCACATCTTTCTTTTCACCTCTAGTCAAATACTAAAGCTTTTAGTAACAAAAATATAAAATTACTTTGTAAAAGAATGAGAGGTAAAAGGTGAGAGGAAAAGAAATACTTGAGATTTTTACATTCAGGAAACCAAAAGTTACCTAGTTCCAGTGGGGGAGCCAACACTGTTTTCAACGGATTACACAACAGAGCAAATGAATGAAGTGCCCCAAAATTCAAAATAATCCAGCAGATGTTGCAAGAACAGCAAGTTAATACCATCTGCTTCTCACAGCTGAAAACATGTAGAGTGTAAGTCAGATCAAGAACTATATATTCACACTGAATAGACTTTAGGGAGTAGTTTGGTTTTGCTCCATACAAACAGTAGGCTATAAACATATACAAACTATTGTACACAGATTGATTTGATACTTTACCAACTCCTGGCTCAAGGAGTAGAGATGGGCTACTTTCATTTTCACCAGTCCCCTTAATGGACAGGGAATTTTCTCGGAAGGTCCACCCATGTCTCATTCTTATATTCCCAGCACCTGGCACACTGTAGGAACCCAAAACATGTTGGATGAATTGAACCCACAAAAACTGTACACATAGTTTTCTTTCAGTAGTCACTGAAACCCCTTGGAGACGTTTTTCCTCATGGAACTATAAAAGGTTTTTTGTTTTTTTTTTTCCATAAAACTGCATCTAGTTATTTATCCTACCACTCAGAGTTATAACGCTATATCCATGAACTAAATATGTATAGGAAAAAGCATTAGACCTTAAAGGAACACACAGAAAATTGGTGCATTACTCCAGATTGATGAAATCAAGTTTGTTATTTTATCCATTAAATAGTTTAAGCAGATTAATTGGAACCAGGCATGAAAGATTCATAGGGTTTGCTTCTTAATAACATCAGTTACTTGAAAAGAAATTTATAAATTATATTTCAACACACCCAGGTTAATAGTTCAAGGGAAATATAGTTCATGATAAATTATTTTTTAATTGTATGTGGGCAGAAATGTTATGAGACTCTTTTCCTTTTTATAGCTAGATTTATCTCACAATAACAAGATATTCAGTTCCAAATGTTTTGTATAAATAACATCAATTACCTCCTTTACAATGGATACATTTTATTTAGGAATTAAATACACCAAAACAAAAACTTGTTTTCCTAAGTAAGCAAAAAGAATGCCAATACCTTCCTAAGTATTATTTAATGGTCACATCTTCAGTCACAATATGTAGTTAAAGAGCATTAAAATCTGTCTGTCCAGGTAAAGACATGATCACTTGTTTCCAGGAAATCTCAATCAAGGAAAGTTTCTTAAAATTGGAGAACACTGATTTGTGGTGATGAATGTTAGAATCTTACTTACCCAAGTGCCAACGTCAATATTTCTTGTCTTATAACTAAAATACTGTGAAGAATTCACATTTTTAAAGTTTTGTACACATTGAGTGTAAACAAAATAGATCAGTGTATTAATTGGAGTACTGAACTTTACAAAAGATATTTGAAAACACAGTTTATATTCACTTCTGCAAGACAATTCCATCTTTCTGGATAATCCACTATTAGTGAAAAATACTCTGCCAGCAAATAATAGGTAATATTCTTGAACTGCCCTAAGTAGCTCTACTTTGAAGGAGACAGAGGAGTGATACTTCCTGTTGTAACATTCAGTAACAGTGGGAAGCCTTCTGGAGGCCTCAAGTCAAAAAGAAAAAGTATTTTACATAGGCTCAACGGTTTTTTGTTGGATTTATAATATATATATATAGTATATTATATATATTATTATATATAGTACAACCACATCACACTGTTATTCTGTCATTATTTTTCAAATTAGTTATTACACTCATATAATCATGTCAAAACTATAAATTCTCCTTTTTAATGTTTATAAATGAGAAATCACCAGAACTCTACTCTAGCTCCCAATAACCAGGCCCAAATTTTTGGTATACCTGTAGATGTGGAGCACTTGTTTATTTGGGCGATTATTTGATTTTAATTGAATGGTTCTGTTTCCAAATATTTTTCTTTCTCAACGTCTTAACTATTTTCACACTGTTCCCCTACAACATTTAACTCAGTGTTATTGACCTGGGCCGATGTGTTTCTGATGTCTGTCAGCAAGTAGAAAAGCATAATTTCATTACAGTGCATTATATATGCTCAGGACTGAGAGAACATTACAAAATGAATAAGTTTGGCTGAAGTTCAACTGGGCGTCAAATAGCACTAGCAAGAATTTTCTTAAACAGATGGTGTAAAATCTTACTAACACACTGTGTGTGCTTAACATGGGAATATTATCAGAAACAGATGGGCATGCTCCAAATGGCCACAGTACCAAACAGAAATAATAAACACGGGGTGTACATTAGAAAAGATGCCCGTGCCAACTGGGGAGAAAAAAAAAGCAACGACCAAACAAATGCATGTCCTTATCAAATAAGAAATGCTACTGATAGTTTTCTTTCAGCCTGAAGCTGGCATATTTGCTATTCTTTTTGGCTTCCTTGCACATTGGTATAAAATCCTTATCAAGGTGGTGAGAAATAAAAATGTAATGGATTTTTTAAAAATAAGTATAAAAAATGGAAATAAACCTTGGATTTAACCTAAGAAATTCAGGGGATGTGTCCATCATTTGAGCTGGGAATGTCTAATCAGCCCAGAAGAATCTACACACACATGCACACACACCCCACACACATGCAAGCATGCATGCACGCACACCACATGCACGTGCTTAACTGTTACACACCTCGCCCACGCGTTGCACAACTGTATTACAAGTGCCAAAGGCGCGGCTATGCTGTGCACAGAAGACTGAAGGCCTCAGGAGGCCACCTGGAGACCACGGCTTCTGAGTGACAACCAGCTCAAAGCGCTTAGGGCTTCTCCCTCAAAGCCTCCATCCGCTACTCCGGATCCAAATCCGGATCGGAATCCGAATCCGGATCCGAATCCACTTCCTGGAGGCAGACCCTGCCCACTGAGGGGTCAGCTCAGGCCTGTCCTTCCGCCCACCCGCGCAGGCCCTGCCCGGGCCTCGCTGGCCTTGGCCGGACTCCTGGCCTCTCCGGCCGCCCGCTCTGTGGGCAGCGCCCACCTAGACGCCCGGCCACGCAGGGCAGGACTGGGGCTCCGGCCTCCGCGCTCTCTCCGGACAGACACCGCGTCCTCGGGGAGCCGTGTCTGAAACCGATGCCTCTGTGTTGGGGTCGCCGCGGAACGCAGCAAACCCCGGCCGGGGCGGAGCTGGCCTGAGAGCTGCCTCCCTCCCAGGCTTTGGGCTGATGAAGGGTCTCGGCCCAGGCGGCCCGCGGGGGCAAGGTCTCCCTGGGCTCCGGCCTCGTCCCCTCGATGTCCCCTCCCGGCGTCCTCAGTGGCGGCTGCGACCCCAGGGCGAAGGAAGGGGAGGGCGCCCGGGGTCCTGAGGGGGCAGGTGGGTCCGGAGGGCCTCAGTCCCGCAGCCAGCGCCTGCGGGCCTCGGGCTGCCAGGGGAGCGCGGGGCGGGTTGCGGCGAGGGCCCGCGTCCCCTGCGGCCCTTCCCCTCGCGCGTCCTGCCCGCGCCGGCCCCAGGCTCCCACGCACCGAGCTCCGCTCCTCAGCACGCGCCCCGCTCAGGTCCCACAGCCCCGGCCCGCGCCCCAGGCCACCCCAGAGCCCCGCTCGGTTATTCCAGGAGGAAGGGCGGAGGCTGCTTCCGGCCAGGAGGGCGGCCAACACCTTCGTCCTGCGCGCAGCCCTCGGGTCCCTGTGGGTCCTCCCGGCCTGGCGCTAACCGCGCTGGGGACCCGGCCACCTCGCTCAGCTGCGGGATCTCGGCTCCCGTCTCCTGCCGGCGAGGAACCGGGGTGAACGTTGGGCAATGCGAATGCCGGGTGAGAAAGACTTCACCCTTTAGAAACAACGTTGAATATTACCTTCCAAAGTGCCCTTTCCTTTCTTTTTTTCCTAATACGGGAATCGAACCCAGGAAGCTGAGTGCTGCACTGTAGCCCCAACTTTTAAAATTTCTTTATTAAAATTCTAAGACCAGGTCTCACTAAGTTGCCCAGGTTGGCCTTGACTTTGCAGTCTTCCTGCCAATAGGAGGGATTACAGGTGGGTGCCACAGTGCCAGGCAATAGCAATTCTTATTAAATGGGGACACACTTTAAAGACAGAACTTTTAGGGAACTCAGGAGCTAACTTATTCCCTATTTGGGTGGCACAGGTTTAAATAATCAGGAATTATGGATCCGTTTAGTGTTTCTTCCCCTCCTGACCATTAAATGACAGGGCTACATGGATTGATTCTCATTTATTTTAATGAAAGATTTTTTCCTCCACTGAAGCCATCAAATTACTGAGTGACTCACAACAGAAGTATTCTGAAGAAGTGAAAGAGAAAGAAACACAGTAATGATTATTGTAGAATATATTACAGTGATACGTTTATTTTTTAAAACCTTCAGAAGAAGTGGCTGCGTACCCTTTCTCAGGATTTACAGACTCAGGGCCGAGGTTGAGCGCGCACTGTAGAGCGCCTGGCGGCCAGGTCTAGCTCGGGCGCCCCTGGCCGAGGTGTGCAAGGTGAGGACTCAGCCCTGCAAACCTGCCTGCGGGAGCCTCTGGCTGAGCCGCAGTGCTTTCATCTGATCAAAATGGGTGGGATTAACGACTCCTGGACGTGAATTCTGCTGCATTTGTGAGCAGCTACACCACCTTTGCCATCTGGGTGCACAGCAGAGAAAGCACAGTCTTCGGGATAAAGTCCTGCTGCTCTCGCTGAGCCACAGTAGGGCAGCTCAGCACAGCCAGTGCTGCATCGCCATCCAGGCCACAAGGCCTCATCCAGGCCTGGGAATCCCTTGTCTGCCTGCTCCGCGGCTTGCCGGTCCTGCGAAAGGCCTGCTCAGGCTGCAGTGGGGACAAATGCCAGCCACCGGGTCGTGCAGGAGGCTGCCCGACACTGGGCTGCGTGACCGGCCGGGTACAGGGCAGGGCCTGTCTGCCTCGGAAGGTGACAACCCGGGCCCATCCACCAGGGCCTCTCTTTTCAGCTCTCGCTTCCTTTGTGGACTGCAGAGGACTGCACATCCTCCGGGCTGGGAGGCCTGTGCGCAGGAGCACCTGGGGGAAGGGCCTTGGTTCTAGTACTGGCTGTTCACCTGTATGTCCTTCTTACCCAGGAGCAAACTTCCATGTGACACAGGCACAGGCTTCCCGTGTGGCCCACCTGTTTCCTTCTCCCTACATACAGGCTCAGATTCAAGCGATCTCTTAGGCAATCAGGGTAGCTTTCCAATTTAATTTGGAACAGAGAAGTCTGAAGGACTCCCAGGAGGGACCCAGAGGAGCCATGACACTGGCAGACCCACTGGATGCTATAAGTCTGTTGCCCTGGGTGAAAAGTGGGACCTGGAATTACCTCAACTTCCCTGTCCAAATTCCCACCCCATCTTTGCTAAGATAGTACAAGATTCAAGTCCTGGATTGGAAGTAGGAAGCGCTAGAAGAAAGAAGGTAAAGAAAGGCCTAAACCCTCCTGAGCCACTAAACCCTGTTTTCTGCCCTTCAGGAAGCATCTATTGTCCAGCCGTGAGCACAAACCAGGTTTCAGAGAACTGGAACAGCCCAAGCCTCCTGCCTCCAGGGCCTTTGAGGCCTACAGGAGGAGGTCAACTTTATTCACCTGTTGTTGACAGCAAAACTATTTCTAAAGACTTGTCCCCAGCAGTGACAGGTGACATTTGGTAGCCCGGGGAACAGCCTGACCCGGGCACTGTATCTCTGCAGTCTCCACATCTACAGTTAGAGTTTTGGTCCAGCCCGAAGAAAGTTCCAGAAGCAAGTGCATCCCTGCAAACATGGAGGTCCAGTCATTGCTTCCCAGGAGGAGTTTTAATCCACTCTCTGACAATTAGACTACAGAATCCAAAATCTATAAAGAAAAGAAAAAAGGAAGATTTTACTACCAATGTGCATGAACTCTTTTACCCTTTCCTGGTAGTTTTATTTAATCCTACAAATCATGCTATGGAATTTAACCTTGGTCAGCAATAGTGGACATGGGAAGAGGTGTTATTTGCCACCCCCACCAGACTCTAGGCATCTGCCAGTGGCTGGAAGTTGGCAGAGGGCAACAGCTGGACAGCTTGCCCTGGAGACTGGGGCCTTATACAGGGGCACATCACAAGTGCATTACCTTGAGCATCCATTCCCAAAGTCGCCCAGAAGAGCAGGGGTTTAAATCATGCCAGAGCAGTGAACATTCTGACCAGTCTAATAAAGTACAGCCTTGGGTAAGATAAACTAGGGCTGTGTCCCACAGTGTTGGGGGGTGGGTGACAGCATGTAGCAGCTCTGACTGCTACCTCTCACAAAGTTTAGGGGGCTGCAGCCTGTAGAGAGCTCCAGGTGCCAAGCACGTAAACACGGTAGCTTTCTATCACACAAGCAATAAAGAGGAGGAAAAGTTTCCTGGGCAGCCCATGGCTGAGATATCACCAGAAAAGCGGCGGGGGCTGAACACTACCCTATGTGGCTTTAGGAACTGGGCCCTGGTGAACCCTTCCTCCCTAGGAGGACCGTCTGCGGTTGCGGTGGGTGTGGAGGGCACTGACCTGCATTTTGCCTAGTTGGTGATTCCTCTCCAGGCTGGCCTCTCTAGGGAAGCCTTGGAGACACAGGAGAAAGGAAGGAGATTGCACTGACTCCGAAATACCAAATCTGTAACACGCTGAATTCAACATCATTGGGCTTTAATGACATCTAAGTGGTACCACTTCCAGGCCACAGATGAGACATCTGAGCTGTGATGGAGTTAGTGCCTCAGAATTTCTATTCCAAGTTTGTTAACTCTACATCTCATGTTCATAACTTAAGAAATAGCAGTTCACTTAGCTCTGAAACTCTGGGCTTCTGTGAAGGAAGGAAATAAAGGCAGGCCAGGAAGGAAGGATGGAGAAAGGAAGAAAGAAGGCAGAGAGGGAAGAACACACCTACAGTTACAAGAACCATCTAAGATCTTTTACTTTAAAAAGAATAGTAGCATAAGATTCATTCACAGATTTTTTTTTTTTTAGTACAGTAAATGTATGGTTTTACAAGTTGCTTGGAACAAGCAAGAACGAGACCAGGAAATTTTGCCCAGGTGAGCAGGAGACACCAAAATGTGGGCGGGACAGAGCTGGTTGGGTTTGCTGGCTCCCCCTGGCCACGGGAAGAGGTACCTGTCCTCTTCCCAGACCAGCCCCTGCACACAACAACCCCCCCCCCCACACACACACACAACACCAGGGAAGCTCGTGGAAAGCTGCACTTTGCACTAGGATCAGGTTTAGTTGGATTTTAATTTGGCTTTCGGACATCCCTGAAAGAGGACAGTGGACGGTGGGGGACAGGCTTCCATCCTCCTAGATCAGGGCGCTCCGGGGTGTGCTCTAATCAGTGTGTCTAGAACTCACAGGGAAAACCAGGACTCGGTGGTTTTCGAAGCTGAAACTTTTACCCTTCTTCGCCTTGTAGAGCACTTTGGTTTTTACAGAGATGTGAGAACAGAACTCTGAAGAAATGTTAGAATCAGGTTTCCGCGGGTCCCGGTTTGCTGCTCAAAGTAAACGACAGAGTGCAGATGAAACCGGCAGCTCCAAACCACAGACGTGCTAAAGGCGAGATTTCAGGCTTGGGAATGTAACTCGGAGCAAACGGTCCCGCAGTTGTGAGTTTCTCTCCCAGCGTTTAGCCCGGGCCGCCCCTCTGATCTCAGGCTCCACGTGGTCCTAAATCAGTTTCCGTCCTCATCTCTCCCTCCCGTTGGGCAGAGAAGCTGCTCCTCTCCGGGAGTCCCCTGCGCTCCGGTGAGCGCTCTGCAGAGCGGGAACCCGGCTCCGCGGCTTGGCTTCCCGCCTCCAGTGCTCCTTCCACTGGACCGAGAGGCTCCCGCAGGGCCACGCGGACAGGCTGGTCGCCCCGGACACTGGAGAGCGCCAAGCCCACCGAGCCGCACACCCGCGATCCCCTTCCTCCGGCCCCCGAGGGTGAGGCGGTCCAGACGGAGACCGGGCTCCCAGGGAGTCCGCGGGGCGCAGTCTCCAGCCCGGACACTCGAGCGTGGGCGCGATGCTGCGCCGCGAAAGTTGCTCCAACAACCTCCCGACGCTGTCTCGCCGGTCCCTTCCCAGACTGGCATTAGTTGTAGCCTGGGTGGGGCAGGAATCCAAGCCGGTTCCTAGACATCGCATTTTCGGGCGTCTGGCGCGAGGGTTCCCTCTGGGACTCCAGAGTCGCCCAGTACCACCCGCAGGCTGCAACTTCCCGCGGCGCTGAGCTCTCCGCCGCCTCCTGGCCCCGCGACCGCCGCGCGGTACTCGAAGGTGACCCACGAAGCCGAGGGCTGGGCCGCGAGTTTGCTGGTCCCGCAGCTGCGGGCCCTGGAGCCCGGCTGCGGCGTCCTCGAGCAGGTCTGCGTGTGTCGGCTGCTGCGCCTTCCCCGGGTCTCCAAGGCCCCGACCCAGGCGGGTCCAGGGCGCCCGCTCACGCTCGGGGAAGCTGCGCCCGCGGCTCGCGGCAGAGCGGGGAGCGCAGACCGGAGCGCGTCCGAATTCCTGCACCTTCGGGAGAGAGTCCGGCGAACGCGCGGCTACTCACGGCGAGGGCCTCACAGGCAAAGGGCTCAGCGGTGAAGTTGGCGGGGACCCTCTCCGTCTAAAGCAATAATTTGCTAATTCGGATCTATTGCTTTTAAATATCGAGTTCCAGGGACCTCTGTCAATGCAGGCTTAATTTCACCCCACTGATGAAGGGTGTTTATAAACGGCGCCTGCGGTGCAAGCCGAGTGTGAAAATATCAGTTTTATGCCTTTCGATAAGAATTACCGTGGTGGAAGCCTTATTAGACGATTACAAATTTCGCAGCTGCTCACTGCCCAATTACGCAGCTCTTCGCGGTGAGTGGAAGCTGTGGGCGTCGGGGCGGGCTGGGGCCCCTCTCTCGGCCCAGACCTCCAATCACGGCCCGGCTCTGCGGGATGCGGACCGGTCCCTGCCCCTCAGCTTAGGGACCCCGTTCAGCCTCTGGCTCCGGACGCGGCCCCGGACAAGACCTCCTGGAAGTCTCCCTGGCTCCCTCTCCCATCCTGCCCCTTCCTCGGGTCCAGGGTGTTGGGAGCCCCCCTGGATGGGCCTTTGGCCCCTGGTTCTCATTTGCGAAGAGAAGGACAGCTAGCAATTTCAATTTAGCGGGAATCAGGCGAGTTCCACCTTCAGATGCACAAGATGAGGTTTTTTTTTTTTTGGGGGGGGGATGTCTCCGTTCACAGTTGTTCTCAATTGGACTTCAGGTTAAAATCTCACATTACAAAGATGTTTAAAAGAAAATAAAATGCCCTGCTGACTTTTAACCCAAGGATCTAAATGGGAAAGGAGGCACTCGGTGGGAAGCGGGCGACTAGTTCTAGGCCTGAGCCCTGGGGTACTGCAGGTTGGCAGTGCCAAGGCCACCGGCCAGGCGGCCAGCTGTGCCTCCTTAGGCTCCTCGGTCACAAGGGGTCTTGAGGTCGTGCCCCAAGAAAGGTGAGGCGCTCAGCCTTGAAAATTCTACCAGGTATCTGCGCTGCGGGAAGGAGCAGCCTGCGGGTGATACTGGGGCGACTCTTTGGAGTCCCAGAGGGAACCCTCCCGCCAGATATCCAGTCCTTCTGCCTCACAGCACCAGCCAGAGTCACACCGCGCGGTCCAGAAACACACTCACCACCCCGCGGCCCCGGAGCAGGCTAGGTGCGCACACACGTCCCGCGGGAGAGGCCGGCGCCAGCTCAGCGCTGAGAAGAGCGGATGCCCGGCCACTCAGCTGCTTAAGTCTGACGACCATCCTTCTCCCCCAAACCCAGAAGCCTCTAAAAATGAATCATTTCCTCCACTTATGCACAGATAGGAGCTCTTAGATCAAGATTAGTATTTTGAAAACCCGATCGAGAGCCGCCTGATGAGGCGAGGGTGGGTGGGAAGACCGCGTTAAATGCAAGCGGGCCCCCCCACTTGCCCCAAACAGCGCTAACGCTCTTGGCATCGCCAAATGACCCGCAGATCATTCTTCCTATCAGTCCACTAGCACTCCAGATTCCCTTTGCAAACTTCACACAAAGAAACTGTAATTAAATCTCCAAACGGAATCTCTAGTTTTAATTTCACTTTCAACCGGAGACTGTTCTGTGCACGGCCTGGTGGCGCCAGCGTTGTGCAAGACTCTTTCCATTCGGAATAGCCATTTCGACAACAATGCTGCTTCACGGAAAACGCATCATGCGGATCCATCCCCCGCGCTGATTTTTGCACTTGATGAAAAACACAAGCGTTTTTGGCTCTGACACACCAGTGAGCTTTGCAGAAAGCCGACCCACCCCAAGCCCTCAATTCCCTCGGAGCACCCAGGTTCACCACACGCCCCCTCTCTCTCTCCACTTGAGATGCCCACAGAGGACCAGTATCTAGATGGCTTGTGCACAGCTGCTCGAGAGGGAAAACAGTACCAACAGGAAAAGGCTCCTGTTCATGGGACAGAAACAGGATTGAGAAAAAGCAGATTTGCAGACTTGACTTGGTCCCAAACTGATGCACAGGGTGTCTTCTCCGCAGGAAAGTGCCCGGCCCTTGGCCAGCCCGCCCTTCTGCTGGCCTGGGGCAAGATGCACTGGACAGGGGCGTCATTTACTCCCATTTTCTTCTGGACAAATAGAACAAAGGAATAATGCCATATGTGTGCATATATGTTTAAAATATGTGTTTGTCTACTTGAAGCAACATTTTATGTGTCTGTTAGACTCCCGGGTATGTTTCAGACGATTTTTGTTTCTTATGAGGGGCACATTGGAAAAAATTAGTCAAGAGTCATCTCTTTCCAAATTCGTCTTCCTACGGTAACTAATGAGGTAAAAGCTATGCCAGAACGAAGCTATTTAAACATGTTCTCCCTTCCTACTCAGAATCACTGTCTGCGTCTCCCACCCCCGCGCGCGCGCCCCAGAGGGTGAGGCAACGGCCGCTGCTTTTAGGGCTTCAATTTTGTGAAGGATGAAATGAAAAGAATACTAGTACTCGTCAGCAACATACTTTTGTCTTTCTTGTAGACGTGGTTTAAAATCTGGTCGCAAATCCTAGGCTTTGTGCCGCTCAGATGCGCCTTCTTTTTCTCAATGAGCAAACTTTTCGCAGAGGCAGTCTGAGCCGCTAGGTGAGTCAGCCGGTGGCCGGCGAGCGCCGGTCTCTCCCGACTCGGACAGATGCGCGATTCCAGAGAACGAGCCCGCTGTTCAGGACCCCGGACCTCCAGCTCCTTTCTGCTCGCTGCCCAGACAGATGTAACCTGAATCTTTGTTTAGGTTTTGGTTGTGGAGCGAGAATTTAAAAGCCAAGGCAAATGCAGAGAGCTGATTTTTTTTTTTAAATCAAGTTAACAGGCCATCCCAGTTTTTTTCTTCTCCTCCTTTAATACCGAATTTGGAGTAAGCTGGTTTGTCCTGATAAAGATCTTAACATGTAGAGAAGGTGGGTTTCCTTGGGAGGTGAGGCTCTTCCTCCAGAAAACTTTCCACACACACACCCCCCCCTCCCTCTGCGGAAGGTTCCACCCTCTGGAAAACAAAACTTTCCCCCCTCTTTTCCTGGAAGGACAGACCTCAGTGAAGTTGGGAAAGGAGTCCTAAGAGCAGTGGCTCCGAGGGCGGCGACTCCCACCTCGGCCTCTCCGGACCGACAGGCTCGCGGTGCTCTCGTCCCGGCTTTAGCTCTTATTAGCGCCTTGGGGAGGGGAGGGGAAGAGCCGAGACGCCCCGGCCTGAGCCCTCCGGAGCTGGAATGTGATAAGCAGCGCCGGCGGTGCCATGTACTGGAAGAGCGACCCGATGTTTGTGTGTAAACTAGAGGAGAGGGACGTACCGGCGCCGGCCGTCCCCCCCGAAAAGGTGAGCGAGCCGACGCCCGGCCGGACGAGCTGAGGCGCAGCTTCCCGGAAACGCGAGTTCTTGGGGCTCCCGGACGAGGTTCGGCAACTACCTGGAACGCCTCGTCCTCAGACCTGGCAATCTTTTTGTTACGTAGCAGCGTTAGTCAGTAGTCACTGCCCCCTCCCCACTACCTCACTTAACCCGAGGCATGGAGACTGTAATTTGGGAGACGAAGCCTCGAGCCTAAAGCGCTCTCGGGTCCACGTGAGTCGTGCTTTTGTTCTGTTGGCCGCGGCGGTGGTGGCGGCGATCGCGGCGGTCCGGGGCAAGCGGGACGCGGGGACCGGGCGGCCAGCGGGGGACCCGGCAGATCTGGGCGCGCCGAGACTCCGGACGCGGGCGCCTCTCGCGCCGCGTACCTCGCCAGGCCCTGGGGCTGCCTGGGCGGGCGCGAGAACCACTGCACTTAAAATAACAAAGGCAGCTAACCCGGGGCGCAGAAGTCCAAAGTGGGGGTGAGCAGCTGGGGCACCCGGAGCGCCGTCCCTTCTCTCGGGCGGCCAGACCCGCGGGTACGTCGCGATTTCAGTTTGGAAACGCCCGCAGCCTGTCCCGGGCCCGGCGGGGCGCAGCCGGCGAGCGTGGGACTCCCGCGGACTCTGCGCTCCGGAGGCCCCGGAGGCGCCGCGGAACCTCGCGGAGGTGGAGGAGCTGGGGAGTAGGGAGAGGAGCTCGGGGACCCACTAGCCCCCAAGCTGGAGTTTTCCCGAACTGGGGCAAATAAAGCCCAGGGAGCTGCGTTTCCTTTAGCACCAAAACTCCAGCAAAAGGCTGGAAAACACTCGAGTAACGCGCGTTGTTGCTTTAAAACACTGGGCGAGGTTGGTGAGGTTTTTTTTTTCTTTCTTTCTTTCTTTCTAATGGCGCAAATTAAATTCAGCTGGATATTTTCCATTATTCGACCCGCTTTTTGCGCTGGTTAAAAATAATCCCTTAGCAGTTCGAATGTTGACTTACTGAGCAGTAAGTGGCAATTTACACCTTAAAGAAACGAGTGTAAATCACTCGCGGCTCTAATTGCTGTAAGTTTACGTAAGAGCCGCTGGCTCGGTTTAATCTGAAGCATTTTCATTCAAATTGTCATAGGAACAAACACCAGGCTTCTTAAATCCCGCTGTAATTAGCCTTCAAGTATCCTATTAAACCTCTTCACCTTTCGGGCTATCCTATTCAGAAAGCCTCCTTTTAAAAATATATATGTGTCTTGCTCTTTTAATTGACGTTATTAAAGACCTCCAGCCCCCGCCCGCGCCGCCCCCCCGCGCCGCAGCCGGTGCCCCGCTCCGCGTGATTGGCGTCTAGAAAGCGCGCTCCGCGGGCCGGTGGCGGCCGGAGCTGCGCCCTCCCCGCCCGGCTGCTCCGCCCGCGCGCCCGACGAGCTCGGGCAACTTCTGAGCGCGCCCCGCGTGCTCGTCGCGTCCCGCAGGGCCGGAGGCTCATGTCGGAGGAGTGCGGGCGGACCGCAGCCCTGGCGCCCGGGCGGGCTCGGAAAGGCGCCGGGGAAGACGGACTGGTGAGTGGGGCGCGGGGCGCGGGGCGTCCAGCCGGCGGCCGCGGTCCGGGGCCCGGGGCCTCGGGGGTCAGGGGTCGGCGCGCGCCGGCGGAGCGGGGGCAGGGTGCGGCGGGGGAGGGGCCGGGCGGGGGCCGGGCGGGAGGAGGGGTCTGGACCGCCGCCGCCTCCTTCCCGCAGGTGAGCCCCGAGGGAGCGGGGGACGAGGACTCGAGCTCCTCCTCGGCCCCGCTGTCCCCGACGTCCTCGCCCCGGTCCATGGCCTCGGGCTCGGGCTGCCCCCCCGGCAAGTGTGTCTGCAGCAGCTGCGGCCTGGAGATCGTGGACAAGTACCTGCTCAAGGTAGGGCGGGCGGGCGGGCGGCCGAGGGCCGGGGAGAGCCGCCCCTCTTCGGCCGAACGAGGCCCGGGGGCCCCTCCTGCGCCGGGGTTGTTGGGACCTTCGGGGTCGCTGGCACCCGGTCGTGAGTGGCGCGCCCTGGCTGGCTGTCCTGCAGTCGCCACGCGGGGCGGAAGGGCCGTGGGAGCCCTCTCGGTTCTGCGGAAGCGGCGGCCGCCCGACGGCTCTGCGCAGCCGCTGCGGGCCGGGCCGGGCTGGCGCCCTCACCGTCCCCAGCCCGCGGGGAGCCGGTGCGTCCGTGTCGACCGACCTCCCTGCAGGGCTCTCCTCGGTCAGAGGCGCTCCGCGCGGCCTCTAAGGTCGCTTCTGAAACTGTGTTTTAAGTCAGTTTTACTTTAAAATTACGTGACACTTTCCCGAGGTAAAAATTCGTAGAAACATTTCAATAAAAGCTGTTTCAATACCTTCTGACTGAGGAAATTTTAATGGTTCAAGTCTGCCCAGTGCTGTTAAATCCTTTCCAGGGCGTAAGAAATGAGATGAAGTGGTTCAAGTGGCGGTTTGAGAGTTGACTGTCTGTCTTAATTTGTTTTATTTTTCTCTTAAAATATTGTGGGCGAATTCTGGAGTGGAAATTCTTCCAGGGTACAGCTATCCAAGTCCAGCAGACAGGATCATGGTCCCTCGTGTCTTAATCTAATGCACTGGCTTTTCAACTTCAATCGTTTTTAAAAACCACTATGTAAAGTAATGATTTTTCCTACACTAAAATGCAAACCACCAGTTCACTTTCTCTTCCCACCTTACCATGCTTAGGCTTTCAAAAGGATTAATTATGGAGAGTATAAGTTCAGAAAGTGAATTAGTGGGTTTAGGTTCCTAAATCAACATACAAATTGCTTTGTGTATAAAATGTGAATTACTTTGTACAATCCCGGTACAGTAACAAGAGGGGGTTTGGGTGAGAACATTTAACAACGACTAAATCTTATTTGGTGATTGATTTTTTTTTTTTTTGGAAAAATAGCATGGCCTTTTCTTTCTTAAAATAAGCATTCTTAAGATTCCATTTTCATTGTTGCTAAACCTGACACTTCTGGAATTTCAAAATCATCTTTTGGACTAAAATTAGCTCCTTACTTTCAAGTGAGGCTTTTCAGTAATTAGCAGAATCTTTAAGAATGTTTCTGAAATGGGTCTGTGAAGCCTTTGACACTGCAGGCAGAGATCTGGAGAGGAAGCTTATTGCAAAGTAACACATCCTCAGAAATAGGTTCCTCTTGCCTAATTTTCTTATTACCTATCTTGGCAATGTACTAGGTATCTGTTGTGCTAGAGAGTTACTCATATACAGCTGTCTTTTGTAGTAGGATGGTAGCGTGACCAGTGAAGTATTCTCCATGCAACGTGTTCTATCACTTCTTGTGTGTACTGGCGTGTTAGTTCTAACTACACTGAGTTCTTAACACCCCCCCCACACACACACTTTGAGTACTTTTGTAGGTAAGTTTGAAAACTTGTTACTGCTAAAAGACAGACTTAACCTAAATATAGATGGAACCAACATAAAACAGGTCACAAGTAAGGATCTACAGGAACTGCAAGAGGAGAGTCTTTGGCCCATCTCCCACTGAAGTGGGCTGTCCTGTGAGTAGTTTTTCTGCCCTGGTCCTGGGTTTAGGTGTTTAGGCATTTGCTGATTGGATTAATGTAGCTAGCAGAGAAGGTTTATAGTTCCTGAATCTTCTCCACTTGTACTCTCTAAAAAAGAATGGAAGATTTAGGAGTTTTGGTTGCTGTTGCTGTTGCTGTGGTGGTTGGGTTTTTTGTTTGTTTGTTTTTGTTTTTTTTGCCTTTTGGGAGTAAACTTTGAGGAAAGGTGGCAGACCAGGCATTCGGTTTGGCTCTGTAGAGAGAGGGTGGCTCTCCCCCTAAAACTTTCCTTTAAAAAAACAAAACAAAAACTTGGATATGATTGGAACATAGATGGTCGTACGTGGAGTATTAACAAGGCCTGTACTTCTAAACTTTGTCCTAATTGAGTGCATTTAGAGAAAAGAATAAGGAAGACTATATATTTCTAGGCAGTATTCATCACTGTTAATTTTTTTCCAGCTTTCTTGGATTTCTTTCTATTCATTCTTATTTGCAGTTTTTTTTTTCAAATAGTGAGTATGTAGTTCTTTTAAAGAAAGACCCAAAACTGAGAGTTCATCAAAAAGGAGACTTGCAAAGCAGAAATTTGGTTTGGAAATAGACGTATTAACTGTACTTAGAAACCACTAAACTCACCTTCAAAGTTTTGTAATTCATACCACAGATAAACATGTTGAACAGCCATTAGAATCTCACAGAATTGTTGGACAGAAAACCTTTGTTATAAAGTAATAGAGTTACAAAAGCCAAATCTCATAGTAATTTTCTTTCCTGTTTTTGTCATCACACCACTTGGGAGGGTGTCACTGGTGACTTTACATCATCAGGGCCTTTTACATGACATTTCATTTAGCATAAACCTACTTCTTGTGTCTAACAAGAGTCACCTTTTGAAACCTGTTACAAGCAATATTCACCTTAGTTCTTGAAGACCTGCATTGTGGTGCTTATTATAGGAGGCAGTATTTAAAGTGAGACTAAGTAGGGATTGTTTCCCCCAATTGAAACTTGCTGTGCCTATAGAAAGTATAAAGTGGTTTTTGTGTGTTACCTTTTTACAATCACTGGGAACTGTACTGAAGTCAGCAGGGCTGCTGGTGCTCTATTCCTGGCTGATCATTTCTGTGGGCGCTGCAGTGTTTACAGAGGGGCAGGACTACTGCCACGGTGGTGCTTAACTGTACCTGAATGCAGAAGGAGATGCCCAGCTTCTTCGCTGGGTGACTGTCTTTTGGAGCTGTTTTCTGTCTTCGTTGGTGTTCTCTTAAACAAATGTACACTTTGCAATTACTTGCCCAAAAAGCAGGTTGAGAAAGTGTTCTTAACTACCAGTTTGCATGGGGGGAAGAAAGAAGCAAACCATCTAATAGGACTTTCAAGTGACCAGAAGTTTCCCTATGTTCATACAGGTTTGATTTAAGAGGGAAACAACTCAGATTATTTAAAAGGGCATATATATATATCCATATATGTCATATACATCTATATATAGTATTTTTCTGGCTGGAGTGTAAAGGTGAATATATTCAGATATTTACATAAATGACTCTGTTTGGTTGGAAACACTCAGAGCACGTGTTAAAACTGTCACCAGCCAGAGGTCCAGGTGCCTGCCGCTGTCCTGGGTGATGTGGGAGTGGCTTATCACACCGCCCTCTTCCCTCTGCAGGTGAACGACCTGTGTTGGCATGTCCGATGTCTCTCATGCAGCGTCTGTAGGACCTCCCTAGGAAGGCACACCAGCTGTTACATTAAAGACAAAGACATTTTCTGCAAACTTGATTATTTCAGGTACACCGCAACGTTTTTTCTTAGTAAAATATGTGCTTCAACAAGTTAACAAAAAAGAATGTTGTAGTAAGTTTTTGTCCAGCTTCATTTAACATACCCCTGCTTTTCCTATATAAGGAACTGTGGTCTATTTGATATTAAAATAAAAGAAGTGTGTTTTCTTCCTCTAGGAATCTGGTATCCAAAAATCGATGGTACATAATATTTTTTGTCGTAGGGGATGACCATTTTAGATACTAAAAGTGAAACTTTGTCGCAGTGCATGGATATAAAGTATGAAATATTCAATGACCTAATGTGACAGAGAATCTTGTTGGGGAACAGATAAGATGAAAGAAACTGAATTATAGAGGAAAAAGATTTTGTAACCTTTTGCCGATTTACTAAAGAATGAACCCTATAGACCAGTGAGATGGCAGAAATTTGGAAAGTGTGATAAACCACTATTCAGAGGCTTGATTATGTCATAAGTACACCAAATCAAATTAGTCTGTCTAAAAATCCTGTTTCTTCTGTCATCTCTTTGATCTTTAGCTTTTAAGACTATATTTGCACAAGTTTCTAAATTTTCTTTCTGTGATCTCTTTATAATTGCTTAAATGTAGTTTCTTCTGGGGTAATTCTTTATGGATAGTTGTCTAGAAATTGAAATTGTTCCTAAGAATAACTTTAATTATCACCATATTTCTTCATTTGGATTTTCAAATGAAGAAAACTATTGATTAAAAAACTGTCAATTCTACATAGTAAAGTTTGTAGTACTGATATGTTGTTCATATTCCATTTCAAAAAGGATTTTAAGAATTTAGTGGTTAAGTTGAATAAAATCACAAGGTAACTTAAATCACTTCACAATGTCCAGGCCTTCATTTTATAAAATCACAGGAAAAATAGTGCGGACTTTCATAACTATCCCAAGTATATATTTCTCATTAAGTTGTTCTCAATAGTTAAGGGTTTGCTGCTTCTTTGAGATTGGATGTGCTAAACCTAATTTTTTTATGATAAGTTAAAACCTTTTGAAATACTCAAGATTAAAGATCTAGTTCTATAGAATGGTTAATGTATCCTATTTTATTATTTTAAGCGTGTTTTGGTATAGTTTTTAAAAATCACCTGGCAGTACCTCTAAGGATGTGTGAATTAGTGGACAGATACAGGCTCTGTCCAGTGGGACCAGCCTCCGTGACAATGTTAGCAGACCAGACTGTGTCCCGTCACGCAGACTGAGAAAAAAGAGAAACATGCACATCTGCTCAGACACTTTGTGACATGTAAACTGTTTATAATGTCTAAATATGTCTCAGAAAGTGTCTGATTCTGTTCCTTCCCTCCTGTGAATAGCACTTGGATAACTCTTGGTGAAAGGAAACATCACCAAGTTTTCCTTTGTTGCCTACCAGGGTGAAGAATTTCAGTTCTCTCATTCTTTGATAATATCTATTTTAAATATTAATTTATAGCTTGCTGTAACATCTCAACTTGATTTTTATATTTGTTTTGATTTTTGGTGCTGGGAATTAAAGCCAGGTCCTGTGTGTACTAAAGACAATGCCCTACGATTGAGCGACACCTCCCTGTCTCTCAACTGGATTTTAAAATGTCAATATTTGTATCAAGTTGATATACATTTGGACTTGTAGGTTTTATATCTGGAGCATGTATGCGTGTGTGCCTGTCTGTGTACACACACATGCTCTTACCTTGAGCCTCCAGATACATTTATAAAGCCCTTAATATTTGACACAAAACGAGACTACTGATATTTGCATCTTATTTGTTGTGAAAGGTTTTGTTTTAAAACATAGATTTGAATTATGACACTATCTCAAATCTGAATTGCTTAGCACACGGACATTTAGAAAAGTTGTTTCATTGTCGAGGTATTAAAATACCTAGGTTACTCCAATGGAGTTACGGTATGTGTCGGTTTAATATTAGTCTGATAACACCTCCCACTCCTGCCCCTCTGTCTGCTGTAGAAGGTACGGAACTCGCTGCTCTCGATGTGGCAGGCACATCCATTCTACTGACTGGGTCCGGAGGGCCAAAGGGAATGTCTATCACTTGGCGTGTTTTGCCTGCTTTTCTTGCAAGAGGCAACTTTCCACGGGAGAGGAGTTTGCTTTGGTGGAAGAGAAAGTCCTCTGCAGAGTGCATTATGACTGCATGCTTGATAATTTAAAAAGAGAAGTGGAAAATGGTAAATATATACTTAAAATACTTTTGAGTATTTGGGGACAGTGCCTAGAGGGATAGAAATGATTTTTCCTAAGGTCATCTTAATGCATGATTTTAGGTAGAAAATAATTGTGGTAGAATTCATCAAATGCTCTACAGCTAGTTATGATCCCATGTGTTCATTTGCTAGGAAAACTGTACCAGTATTAGCTCTGTTCTCAGGCAGCAGCCTTGGCTGAGGCTTCGGCTTTCTGTTCTGTAAACAGTCAGGTCCCTGCATTTGGCTCCCTAAGGACGAGCCTTAAAAGTGCACTTTTGACTGCATACACAAGCCTGTAAATGGGAGATTGTATCTAAGGTGTGTTTATGACACATTTAATGAAAACTTAGTGCGTTTTAATTTGGGTATGGTGACGTATGCCCGTAATCTCAGCACTCTGGGAAATAAAGTAGGAAGATTATAAATTCACAGGTTCAGACCCAGCCTGGGCAACATAGCAGTAAGACCCTATCTCAAATGAAAAATTAAAAAAAAAATTAAAAGGCAGTAATATAGCTCAGTGCTTATGTCTTGGGTTCAATCCCCAGTACTGTGAGGAAAGAAAGTAAAGAGGATGGGGATTTCCAATCTGAAAGATGCATAAAAATTTATAAGACAAAAGTGTAAGAAAACTATTATGTGCATGTGGTGGACTCACGTGAGTTACCAATGTGTGTGGTATGTTTTTCAATGCAGGTAATGGGATTAGCGTGGAAGGTGCTCTCCTCACAGAGCAAGATGTTAATCATCCAAAACCAGCAAAAAGAGCTCGGACCAGCTTTACCGCAGATCAGCTCCAGGTAGACCCGGCAATGAATTTATGACTTTTGAGGCCCCTCCCTACCCCTCCCAATTCTCAAACAAAAAAGGAATTTCCATACTGCTTAAAACAGTTATGTTTTCTCAAATATTAACTTGTCTTTTCTTGAAACCAATTTGATAAATACATAAACATATTCTCAATGGCCTAAAATGTTTCTCAGTGTTTCCAGCGTCATGATGTTCATGGTTCCATCATCTAGTTCTGTTTCCTCCAAGTCCTTTGGAATCAGCATCAAAATGGAGACCAAATGTGTATCTGGCCTGGCTTCCCCATAGCATCAACTTAATCCAGCCAGTTATATCAATCTATGTACTTGCAATAGAAGATGGACTCTATTCTGAAACCCTTAACAGAAAAAGACAGCATGTCAGTCTGTGAAACTCCAATTTATTTATCTTTTTTAACAAACCACAATGAGTATTTTAATGAGAAGACTGTATGCTTTTTGAATAGGAAAGAATTGATTATGCCTGCCTTACTTAATAGTCAGATAGTTCCTTTCTTGTTTTTAAAAAGGGTAGAGGAACTAATTCTGTAATTTGATGTTAAAGGTTGATTATGCCCCCTGGCAAGGGAAGGATTATTTTCAGCTTCATTGTCTTCAAAATAATTGTCATAGGGCCGGGGACTTACCTCAGTAGTTCCAGCTTCTGGCTTGCAAGCCCAAGGTCAAGTTCAATCTCCAGTACCACATACCACAGTGCCAGGTGTGGTGACTCATGCCTGTAATCCCAGTACTAGGGAGGCAGAGGCAAGAGGACTGCTGAGTTCGAGGCTTGCCCCTGGGCTGCATAGTGAGCTCAGGACCAGCCTGAACTTCAAAACGAGACCCTGTCAAAAAAAAAAAAAAAAAGATAATTTTCATAAGTTTGATTTATACAGTTTGTTGAGAAAATAACTAAATAACTGCTCCTTGCTTTATATTTAGAGCTACACATATAGTGATTACTTCCAGCATTTTTTCAGATAACGAAATCATGTGTTCTAAAAGATCAATGTGGATGAAGTATTTTTCGGTTAAGGTGAAGTAGCACTAGGCAACTGGCATGTCCCGCTCAGCACTACACATAGTCTCCATTTTAGCTCAGACTTCAGAAGACATTGAGGCGGTGTAACAAAAAGTAATGTTCTGAACATCACCGGTAGCATTGTAAGACCTGCCAGATTTTAAGGTGGCTACAACAAAAGAGTTTCAAGAGATAATTTTTTTTTGAGAAGGATTTAAGTTGGAAACCTGAATGTGATGCTCACATTTCAAGGAAACTTGGCAATAGGAAGACCTGTACCATTCTAATATAGATCTGTTGAGGAAAAACACAAATAGATAATTTTTGTGGGTTTCATAGGCATAAAAGTACATGGTCAGTAAGAGATAAACAAAAGATAACAGAAACATCTCTACATGAATTGAGCTGCTCTGGATACTGCTCCGGTTGAAGTACACTTGCACATACTCTAAACTAGGTGTGAGCAGTTGTGTAAACTCTGGGAAGACACCCACTGTTAAAGCATCTGGGTTAAAACAATCTCACTGGGCGTGGTGGCTCACGCCTGTAATCTCAGCACTCGGGAGGCAGAGGCAGGAGGATTGCTGAGTTCGAGGCTTGCCTGGGCTACATAGTGACCTCAGAGCCAGCCTGAACTACAAAGTGAGACCCTGTCTCAAAAAAAAAAAAATCTCTACTACCATTGTATGTTATTTTAGAAAATGGACATTCACATGAAGGGCTGGCTACAGTCTTAAGCATTATAAGATGGATAACTTTGATGTAAAATTTATAATTCCAGTTGTCACTGTGAAACTTTGAAGCCAATGTGTACAGGATCACCTATGGGAGTTTAACTGTAGATACTAATGAAATAAGAAGAGAATACTTGTGGAGGTCTCTTCATGCCACGTTCAGTGCCAGGCTCAACAACACCATCTCCTTTGACTCTTCCATCAATTCCATGTTGTAGTAGCATCTCATAGGAGTCCAGGAACCCTCTCAAGCCAGAGCTCCTAGCAGGTGTCAGAGAGAGAGAGATCAGGCTCTACTCACCCAACCTCTGTTCTTCTCGGAGGCTCATCCTTCCATGAGACCAAGAGTGCAAATGAGCCTTAGCGAAGCCTCATTTAGTGGCAACGGCAGCAGCTAAAAGAGATTCTGAATCTTGGAGCTAGGTTTGCAGTTTTAAATTGCCAAGTTGCATATAATATTTAAACCATGTGTTATTGTGCAAATGTGATCTGAAGCATGGTTTTAAAAATGTTTGTCAGAATCACAGGTTTTTAAAAGTGAAAGCAATAGGTGATATAGTTTTAAAGTATGTTTGCATTTATTCAATAATTATCAGCATCTGTCTTCTACCAGGGATAATTGAACCAAATGAAATGCAGTCCTCACATAGTTTTTTGAAATCTCAGCATTTGGGATAGCTGTACATTTAAAAAACAAACAGACTTAGGCATGAGGATTTAGCTCAAGTGGTACTGCGCCTCCCTTGGAAGCACAAGGGCTCGAGTTCACGCCCTGTACCACAAAAACAAAAGTAAAAGACAGGTTTATTCGAGTCATTTATTTTTGCCATATCTTCTAATACATCAGGCAATGTCCCTGCATTGTCAAATTGTCCTACCTTTCAGAAAGCTGAGTACATTCCAGTTTTGTCAAGACTATCGAAGTGGACAGATGAGAATTTCAATGAGATAAAAAAGGCTACAGATGTTGCTTACTGGTTGGTACAAGGTAGATTGCTTGACCAGTCTGAGGCCCCGATTTCATCCCCAGTATGGGGAACAAAACAAGGACAAATAAGACCCTCAAATTCTGTTTTAAAATTAATAGGAAGGAAAAATCGTTTAACTCAGAGACTGTGTCAACAGATATCCATGAAATACTCTTTCATTTATAAGCATGATACTAAGAAGTTTCTGCAGCTATTACAGTTTACTTATTGTTATTGTAAGCTCCTGGCCAAGGATGATGCCAACTGCTGCACAGGAAATATTTGGCTTCTACTTTAGTCTATTTTCAGATAAAATTGGTCACCTGACATTTTTGGTAGTACTGTTCAGTACTATTCAGATAACAGTGAACACTAAGAATGTCAAAGGATCTTTTTTTTCTGAGGCTACTGATACTATTTTTAAAAAAGACCAATGAGTACTAGTTTTTCTAAAGAATATACCAATTTAAATAATGTATGCTGATCAGAATTTTGTTTTTTTTCTCAAAGAGAAGTTGCTTAATTAAATGTAATATGGTTCCATTATTAAACTTGTCATCCCATTAGTGAAAAGCTTGCTGTTTGTTTTTTAAACAGATTGTCCGTAATGATCCTACAAGCAAATCTCCATGTATCTGTTCAGTCTTTTCTAAAAATTAAAAAACAGACATAATTTCTCATTCCTTTTTCTTTTTGGGATATTATACGCTCACTTAGAGGTAAACACAACAATTTGCATTAGAAGATAATGCAACATATCTGTAGTACAAAAGGAAATAGAAGGTTTAGGTATTCAGACCATTTTTCTCCTTTTTTAAAACAAGAACCCCTACATTTTGTTTATAATGAATGTGTAGCTACAATGTAGCAGACTGGGAATTCAGGAATACTTAACTGTAGTAGAATCACTTATCAGATCTTGACTGAAAATAAAACCTCACCGCATTTCCTGGAAAATATTGGGGTTTTTTTCTCTCCCCACACTGTCACATTTTCCTCACATTGTCAGGTTTCATCCTGTCCCAAACTCTGAATACCACGTGGCAGGAAGGGGGTTGAGTTGAGTTTCTGGGCACATGAAGAATAAGGAGTTCTTTGTGTCACAGAGTGCACTTTCTGCTACGGAGAGTAGACCTGCCAGCATGTTCTGTGGCTCTCTGTGCCAGCCACAGTAGCAAGAGGGAGCACCATGCAAAGAGCAGAGCTGGGCATGCACTTAGCTTTTCTGTTGGGAAGGGGGAGAGGCCAGCCTTGCAGTAGATTGGACACCCATGTCCCAGTCTGCGGATAAAAATGGTCATTGGGAAGCCAGGGTTCTCTCTCATTCTTCAAAGTACCACACGTTCACTTTATTATGCTTCCTCAGCTGATCGACTGTGTATGATAAAATTCAAGGATCCCCTTGATTCTAGTAATGGTTCCCTCTCCTGGAGGAATATGGAACCCTTGGCTTCTGATTTGTTCTGCTCCCAACCCTCTTGGGCTCTCCTTTGTGGGTGGGTAGTTACTGGCGTGTCTGACTCTGTCTCCCAGTGAGTTAAGACAAAGATAGTTGTTTCCCTTCAATGCTTATCACAGCCCTCTGGCTTTCCCAAGACCCCAATAAATTCTTAGCAGACCGATAGGTGCCTCTCCAAGATCTCAGCTATTCGTTCGCAGAGCAGATACCCTGAAAAATGATGGAGTTTTCATAAGTGAAAGCCTTGAGCTACACACTGTTGGCACATCAATGCCAATTACTTTATAGCTGTTCATGTTGTATTGAGTTTTCTAAGACTGAGAAGTTAGACAATATAGAAAAAGGGTAGATGGAATTCATGGTGTGCATTTCATTTGTGAGTCCAAAGAATGGAAAAAAGAAGAGGTATGCTTGTTTCTAACAGCACAGTTAAGAGATGATAAGGAGATAAGTTTAGAGATAAATTTCAGCACAACAGCTTATGTGTAAATATTCACAATTTGCCTACATTTTCACTTATGTATGTTTCTCCGTGTTGGTTTTCAAGTAATAAAGTATAGCGGTACCTTGGTCATGAACTTGCTTCATTCCACAGTTTAAGGGAAGATGGCTGTGGTTGTGTTCGTCACCCAAGGTAGAGTTTGCGAGTAGAAGCTTACTTCTGCCAAATGCTGTTTGCGAACTGAATTGTTCATGAACAGAAGTGATCGTGAACTGAGGCAATACTGTGTCACCTTTGCTTAAGCACATCTTCTCTCATCAGCAGAACACAGAAGACTGAACTGTGTCTTTTCAATCAGTTACAGTTTCCTCTCTCTTTTTTTAAATTGCAGGTTATGCAAGCACAGTTTGCTCAGGACAACAACCCAGATGCACAGACCCTCCAGAAACTGGCAGAAAGAACAGGCTTGAGCAGACGTGTGATACAGGTGATTGTTTTACAGGTCAATCCTGAGGCACAGAAAGTTCTGACACTGGAGCCTTGTGAGTGTGCAGTGTTCTTCTGTGAAAAACTTGAAGTATTAGCTTCCTTTTACAGATCACCTGACGCTTTAAATCAGTGATTTACAGCCTGATTGTTCACCAGCCGGGCAATTAACGTGGTTCTGAGGTCGGTGTTGGGGGGGGGTGGTGGTGAGGAGAGGGTGCTGATGGTCTTTACTGAAGAACGAGGGAAAGGAGCGGTGTGAGCAGAGCTAGGGGAGGATGACTCAGAGCAAACTTACTGGAATTAGACTTTATATTTGGAATTTCTGGAAAATGAACTGGAAGTTGTAGAGGCCTGGGAATGCAGCGTTCCTTTTTGAACAGAGGCTGTGATGTGGAGTCAAGTGACACCACATGGGAAGAATTAAAGGCCAGACTGAGAGAGGTAGCTTAGCTGGGATGTCTAGTAAATAGTGACTTTCTGGAAGGAGACTTACCTGAGGTAATAAGACTGAGGTTTATTTAGCTCCTGTTATATCAGCTCTACCCTGGAGGCCAGGGGTGAATGCTGGAGAGAGCAAATGACTTGGAGACTGAAATGGAAAAGCAGAGACAAGTCAGTGTCCGTGAGGGTAGTACTCTTGGAAGAAATATTCAAGTCAAAAGAAAGCTTAATTTTCTTTTGGGAGGGGGATGAATTCCCTTTTAATTGTGCTAATCATGCAGCACTGATGGCTGTTATGTATGTAAAGTTGGAAGATCGGGACCCAAGCAAAGAGAAAGTGAAAAAGATCCTGGAGATCATAGAGATCCCGAGATCCATAAGATCATAAGTCCTTAGAGACAGGGAAGCATAAAAATGGTCCCCTAGGATCCAGGAAGGAACTGGTGGCAAAGCAGCAGAGAGCCCAAGGGAGTAGGTGGCATCTAAGACGGAGTCATCTGTGGTAAGATGCTACAGGCTGACAGAGGATATGAGGACTAATTGTAATTATTCAATGTTTTTAAAAGTTTAAGAAACAACCAGCGAGGTAAAGTGAAATTTGTTAATGGGTGGATGGGTAAACTCCTTCATTTTTTTCCTCAGTTTGGTGGTTGATACTCTTTAGGAAGCCAGGAGAGTTACAAAATTTTAAAAAATAGTAATGCATAGAAGCAGATGGGAAAGACAGGGTGGAGGGGGGGGCGGGTGCTGCAGCTTCTTTGCCCAGTTCCCAGTGTTTGGTTGGCTGCAGGCTCTGGGACGGGGTCCCGCAGGCCCAGCAGTTTGCACACACTCCAAGTATTGTGTTTATTTTAGGGCACTAAAATTCAGATTAACAAGGAACTGATCTGAAAAGAATACTGTCTTGGAGAAAAGGCCACCATAGCTTTAAAAGACCTAGACACTGTGTCTTAATATTAAAATAGCAAGGGTATCAGGCAGAGACAAGAGGATTGCTGAGTTTGCGTCGGCTTGCCTGGGCACCATAGTGAGCTCAGGGCCAGCCTGAACTACAAAGCGAGACCCTGTCTCAAAAAAAAAAAAAAGCAAAAAAAAAAAAATAGCAAGGGTATCAATCTGGAGACAAGGTCAGGATGCTGTAAAGGGAGAAGTAGATCCTTAAGCACGTGTGGAAAGCTGCTCTGCAGAGAACCAATGGAGAAACACTGCTCTTCACTCAGGAGGAGGCTTCTTAGGGTGAAAGAGGTCAAATATGGCACCACCACCCAAGAAGGCAGAGCTTCCTGTGCCGGGAGGCGAAAGCTCCCTTGTGCATGGCTCAGACTCGGGGGTCTCAGAGTTCTCCCCATCCATGACATCCATGGCAAGCATGTCTGCAAGGAAGGTGGATTCAGGACTGTTATGTTTCAGACTATATCATTTGAAAAAAAGCAGCGTGGAAGGGTCTTCTTAGAGTATGTCTCAGTTTTTGAAGGAGTAAGAACCACAGAGAAACATAAGTCATGTAATGTCTCAGTATTTCCGTCACCGGTGTTATGTGCAAGTTAGCATAATGTTAAGTGCTAATGCTTGGAGAATATATTTTAGATTTTATCTTTCTACATGTGAAAATTGAATGGTAGATATTTTGATAAGAAGCCAAAGGAAGGTGTATTAGCACACAGATATGTGTATTATGTGTGTGTGATTTATGTAGTCCTTCACGGTACTTTTGGAGATTTAAATTACTGTAACATCAAAGTGTAAATCGTAATCTCTTCCCCCAAAAAACTTTCCTAGTGTCAGGCACAAGACTAGGTTATGGAAGACTTTTTTTTTCTTTCTTTCTTTTGGAGATAGGGTCTCGCTTTGTAGTTCAGGCTGGTCCTGAGCTCACTATGTAGACCAGGCAAGCCTCAAACTCACAGCAATCCTCCTGCCTCTGCCTCCTGAGTGCTGGGATAACAGGCGTGAGCTACCATGCCAGGGTATGGAAGACTTTTGCTTACTGGAACTCTTATAAGGTGCAAACTGGGTGGCCCAAAGAAGAAGTGGAAATAGGGCCTAGCTGGTGGGACGTCTCAGCCTCACTAGCCACAAGTCTTCCATGTGAGACATCTCCAGCTGAGCATGTTGTCACTAGGCTGAAGCCCAAGGGTCAGGACAGTTAGTTTTACTTTCCTTTAACACTGCATCCAGATCTAGTCATGTACCTGTCATATTCATAGACCTCTTCAGATAAGTAACTTATGGGGTGTAGATCTCACAGAAACAGAATAAAACTGTTTTTTAATCAGTGTACTAGAAATACCTTTCCATACAATGTGTACATTTTTATCACTGCATATACCAAGCATAGCATAACGTTTCTTTTCTAATTTTTTACTATTAAAAATGCTGTCGTGAGCAACATTATATCTCTGTCTTGCATGCTTGTCCAGTAGTTTCCTTATGATAAACTTCTTGATGACAGTGTTGTAGGAAAAGGGCCTATATATAAAAATTGCCTTTTAAAAATTTATGCTAATTTATTCTGCCTCTGCCAGGAGATAAAATACAAGTGTTTCCTTTTCCTGTCTCTCAAGAATCCTGAATGTGGTCTGTTCTTTTTAGAGCCTTGCCAATTTGGTAGTCAGAAAAGAGAATCTCATTGTTTTTTATTTGTTTATTTTATTATCAATGAATTTGAACATGTTTGCTTGTTTTGTAATTTTAAAAAATGTATGTTTTCAGTTCACTTTTCTGATGAGTTATTTCTTTTCTCTACATCTTACTGATTTTTATTAATCATGCCATATTAAATTTTCATGGTTCATCAAGTTCCTTTTCATCTATTTTTGATATAGAACTTTTATGTTTTTATGTATTCCAACCTTTTTGTCTTTTGATAGATTTGACCTTTGTTATTCTTTTCTATCTAAAAACTGTATCAGTATTGGCTTTTGTTTCCTTAAACATTCATGGCTTCAATTATTTACACCTAAACATTAATTTATTTGGATTGGTTCCATGTGAGGTAGAAATTTATCTGTATTTTTTCTCTGAAATGGTTAACCAATTTTCCCAAAATCAGTAAGCCATGCTTTCCCTATAATGTAAAATTTCCTTTTTTTTTTTTTTTGTGACAGGGTCTTGCTTTGTAGTTCAGGCTGGCCCTGAGCTCACTAGGTAGCCCAGGCAAGCCTCAAACTTAGCAATCCTCCTGCCTCTGCCTCTCGAGTGCTGGGATGACAGGCGTGAGCCACCATGCCCGGCACTGAGGTGATTGCTAGTGGGTGTGAGTCACCATGCCTGGTATTGTGTTTGTGATTACTGGGGATCAAACCAGGGACCTTGCGCTTGCTAGGCAAACTCTGGAACCACTGAGCTAAATCTCCCTCCTTTTTTTGTCATACATTAAATTCTGTTTGGCTGTCTGTTTGGATTTCCTAAAGGATTCACTTTATACATTAGATACGTGTGTGTGTGTGTGTGTGTGCGCGCGCACACACACATGTGTTTGCCTATTTGCTTGGGTGCGTGCATGTGTGATAACAGCAAGTAAAACCGTGGAACAGTGAACTACATGTCATCATATATGATTTCGAACTTGAAATGTGTTTGTTACTCAGAGAAAAATTTAACTCATGCTAAAGTTTGTGAAGCAGAAGGAGAAAACTGTAAGTAGATGATGTTATTTGGATTTTGAAGGCATAGCATTCTTGTTAAGTTCCTCCTGCAGCCCAGAAGCCTGAGCTGTGCTTTGCTTTTCAAGTTAAAGACACGTGGTATGTGCAGAGTCTCCCACTAGATCACCTGAGGGTGATCGTTACAGGAAGGTATTTGGATTCTGTATTGGCATGATTGTTCTGCTATTTTTTACACCTTATATATTTATTTTCCAAGTCTGAGGGTTTTGTTTCAATGAAACAGTAGTGGACTTTCTTGTGGGTTTTTTTGTACAAATTTGTAGGTTCTTTCCAAAGTTTATTGACTGGAGGCAAAGATGTTTTAAAGAAACTGCAGGACCACTATAGTGAACATGGATTAGGGTCTGGGTAGCACTTTGGGGCCTGCAAATTCTAGTTGGCCCTGTGGTCCCCGGTAGCTGGGAGTGTCTGGGAATAGCTTCTCGGCTGGGTAAGGCTGAAGACGGCAGTAGTGGCACCTCTGGGTACAGTGCCGAGAGTGGAATGGTGACTAGAGACTTCGGTGTGGGCTGTCCTGGTACCTCAGAAGAGGACTGTCCAGAGGATGAGGAGGGCCCTGTGACTTCTCACTCTTTTTCCTTGATGTGTGCCTGTCTTATTCTGAAGACATTCCTCAGGCTCCCCTTTGCCCCACCTGTGGGGGCTGTGAGAGCCACTGAATTCCTAATTGTGTTCCTTTGGTTTTAATCTCTTGAAGTCACACTGAGCCAGCCCTCTGTTTTTGAGTCCCTGTGTCTGGTGTGTCTTACTCAGATCAACTTTTGTTGTAAATTATTTTTTAAAAAATTGTTTTTATTGGTACATTTTATATATACATTATGATTATATTCAACATTGAGAATTTGTACAGTATATGACACATTTTAATTCTCATTTTCCCACTCCCCTGCCCTCCCTACAACTCCCACTCCCTATATACCTCAGCTTTGTCTCTTTTTTGTAACCATCAAATTTTTTCTTTCCCTTCTTTACTGTTCCCTACCCCATCTTTTCCCTTTCCTTTTGAACATTCTCTTCCTATTTCACAGTACCTATCATACATTTTGGAACTCGTTTACACCTTCAGTTTCTCATACCAGAGAAATAACACAGTATTTACATATCTGTGCCCTATTTATTTCACTTATGAGTATGTCCTCAAGGCATATCCATTTGAGTATAAATGACTCAAATTTATTATTCTTTATGACAGAGTAATACTCCATTTTAGAAAAAACTGCACATCTTCTTTATCCAGTCTCCTGCTGATGGATGTTTGGGCTATTTCCAAGATTTAGCTATGACAAACTAAGCTGCTGTAAACATGGGCAAACATATATTGCTGTGATATGAATCCTTTCATTCTTTTGTGTACATACCTAGCAGGAGAATAGCAGAGTCAAGTGAGACCTCCAATCCTAGTGTTTTGAGGAACCCCCACAGTGTTTGCACAGCCTATACTCCCACCAACAATAGAGAGGGGTTTCCTGCTCCCTGCAGCCCCACACCATTTGTTGCTGGTTGATTTCATGATAACAGCCATTCTTTCTGAATGAGAATCTCAATTTTGTTTTCATCTGCAACCCTTGAATGACTAGCAATGTTGAACATTTCTTCATATGTTTCTTAGCTGTCTCTACTTCTTCATTTGAAAAGTTTTGTTCATTTCAGATGCCCATTTTTGAAATGGGTATTTAAATGAGGGGGGGCTGGCTTTTTAAAGTTCTTTATATACTCTAGAGAGTAGCCCTTTTTCTGAAAAACAGCGGTTAAAAAAAATTCCCATATTGTAGGTTGTCTTTTCGCTCTGCTGGTGATTTCCCATGCTGTGCAGAAGCTTTTTAACTAGACTGAGATCCTAGTTAAAAGCTAGGATCCTAGTTAACCACTGAGATGAGATCCCAGTTGTTGCTTCCTCCTGTTGGTTCCCACGCTGCTGAGGTTTTGTTCCTAAAGTCTTTCCCTAGGCCAAGGTCTCCAAGGGTTCTACCTGACCTAACTTCCAACGGGTTTAGTGTTTCTACTTTGGTTAGCTCTCTAATCCATTTAGGATTGTTATACATTCTTGAAGCTTCCTTCGGTTTCACGCTCACTCATCCTTCTTTTCTTGTATTGTTGAATTACTGCTCTACATGCTTGGACAGAAGTGAGGTCCCTGGCTTTGTTCCCTGATCCTAAAAAGTTTCTAATGCCCTTTAGGTTTTTGTCCCTTCTCACGACAGAATCACTTGGAATGATGGCGAGTAAGTGACATAGTTTTTTGTTTGTTTTTGTTTTTGTTTTGTTTTTTTTGAGACAGGGTCTCACTTTGTAGTTCAGGCTGGCCCTGAGCTCACTATGTAGCCCAGGCAAACCTCAAACTCAGAGCAATCCTCCTGCCTCTGCCTCCCGAGTGCTGGAACTACAGGCATGAGCCACCATACCCGGCATTGTGGTATGTGGTATTGATGGCTGCTGGGCATGAGTCTCCATGCCCAGCATTGTATGTGGTTACCAGAGATCGAACTCAGGACCTTGCGTTTGCGAGGCAGGCGCTGGAACCACTGAGCTAACCCTCTGGCCCAAGTGACATAGTTTTAATGGAGAAACACTCTGAGCAAAGCTTTATTTCCTGGCAGGGAATTCAGACATGGGCAGATAAGGTACCAGGAGGCATTTGGGCAGGTGCCTCATTTAACCCGTTTCTGCGAGAGCGTTTGCAGCAGAGTGGTCAGTGCTGTTAGTTGGTGAGCTCTTTCACCAGTTGGACATGGCTGTGTTTAATTTTACTTAAACAGTACTAGCTTTCCTTATTATCGCTCCGACATTAGCATGCTCCTCAGGGAATGGTCTGTGTATTCACTACGAGAAACTGAACACAGCAGGTGAAAATGTGAATGGAGTAACGGAATCAAGAGGCTTGTAGAAAGCTTTCGGTTCTCAGTAGGGATTTTAATCATTTGAACAAGCATTTGAAATAAATTCAGCAGGTATCTAAAAATATGCACATGTGTGTGTGTGTGTGTACGCGTGTGTGTGTACGCGCGTGTGTGCATGTGTCCAAAGTCCTGATTAGAAAAGCTTTTCTCTGCTTTCCATTTTCTCCTAAATGCCAGTAGTAAAAGCAAGGGCTCTTCTCTGGGGTTCTGGAGCCATTTCTCCCTCCTCTCTTCTCTCTGTCTTCCTCCCCTCCCCTCCTCCTCCAGTATTCTTCTTCTCCCTCCTCTTCTTCCTGCACTTTCCTTCTACCACCGCCTTCACCTCATCACCTCTTCCTATTTTCTTCCTCATCCTTTTCTTCTCCTTCCTCTTCCTCCTCCATTTCCTCTTCCTCCCCCCTCCCCAGCTGCTAGTTCTGTGTAGTCACCTTGTAAGCAAATTACCGAGAGCTACTATCTAAGGGGGAAACAGTGACTGTTGTTTTCTGGGCTAAAATGTCTCTCCTCTGTCTACAGAACTTCTGACAAGTGAAGTTCTGTGCTCCAGTGCTAGAGAGCGGCGGGCGACCTTCCTCGGTGGGCGGGCAGCACCCTCCGGGCCACTGACCGGGCCTGCTCTTCCTTCTGCAGGTGTGGTTTCAGAACTGCAGAGCTCGCCACAAGAAGCACGTCAGTCCCAACCACTCCTCCTCCACCCCAGTCACGGCAGTGCCGCCCTCCAGGCTGTCTCCGCCCATGCTGGAAGAAATGGCTTACTCGGCCTACGTGCCCCAAGACGGGACGATGCTGTCTGCGCTGCACAGTTACATGGATGGTAGGTGCCCGACGTTCAGAAGCCGGTTCTCAGGAAGTCGGTGACCGGCGGCTTCTAATGTCAGATCACTGATGAGGTTTACTTTTTTTTTTTTTTTTTTTTTTTTTTTTTTTTT